>CAUYON010069204.1:0-13111 GCA_963573935.1 Arctocebus calabarensis
TCAGAACTTAATATAGGCCTGTTCAACATTTCCACTTCATACTGGGTAAGTTTAGGAAGGTGGTGTGCATCCAAGTATTGGTCAATTTCCTTCAGATTTTCATATTTCTGAGAGTAAAGTTTCTTGTAATATTCATTAAGGATTTTTTGAATTTCTGAGGGGTCTGTTGTTATTTTGTCTTTGCCATTTCTGATTGATGAAATTAGAGATTTTACTCTTTTTTTCCTGATTAGAGTAGCAAAAGGTTTATCTATTTTATTGACCTTTTCAAAGAACCACCTTTTTGATTTATTGATCTGTTGTATAATTCTTTTGTTTTCAATTTCACTTAATTCTGCCCTGATTTTGGTTATTTCTTTTCTTCTGCTGGGTTTGGGGTTGGAATGTTCTTCCTTTTCCAGTTGCTTGAAGTGTCCTATTAAGTTATTAACTTCCTCTCTTTCTGGTCTCTTGAGGAAGGCTTGCAGTGCTATAAATTTCCCTCTTAGGACTGCCTTTGCAGTATCCCAGAGGTTCTGATAATTCATATCTTCATTGTTGTTTTGTTCCAAAAATTTGGTGATTTCCTTCATCTATCATTCAGCATAAGGTTATTTAGCATCCATATTTTGTTTGAGTATGCATATTTCTATTATTATTGAGTTCAACTTTTATTCCATGGTGATCAGAGAAGGTGCAAGGAATGATTTCCATTCTTTTAAATTTGCTGAGGTTAAACTTGTGACCAAAAATGTGATCAATTTTTGGGTATGTTCCATGGGCTGATGAGAATAATGTATATTCAATTTTATTAGGATGAAATGTTCTGTAGATCTCTGTTAAATCCAGATGTTGAATGTTTAAGTTTAAATCTAAAATTTATTTACTTAGCTTCTTATTGAATGATCTATCCAACACCACTAAAGAGCATTAAAATCTCCAACTACTATGTAGCTGGAGGAAATCAAGGTACTCATGTCTATTAGAGTTTTTCTTATGAATTGAGGCACATTCTGGTTGGGTTAATAAATATTAATAATTGAAATCTCATCATATTGAGTAGTACCTTTAACAAATATGAAATGACAGTCCTTATCCTTCCTTATTTTCATTGGTTTAAAGCTTATTATATCTGCAAATAAGATTGCAATACCTGCTTTTTTCTGTTTTCCATTTGCCTGGAGTATAGATGACCATCCCTTCACCTTGAGTCTATATTTATCTTTTAAGGTAAAATGAGATTCTTGTATGCAGCAGATATCTGGCCTGAGTTTTTGTATACAGTCAGCCAACCTCTGCCTTTTTAGAGGAAAATTTAAACCATTCACATTAATTGAAAATATTGATAAATCTGTAGAAAATCTAGTGGACATTTTTAATCCTTTCGTCACTGTCAAAGTTGGAATTTGGTAAGAAGTTTCTGGGTGAGAAATCTTTTATGGTGGAGGATTACGCTGGTCATTATGAAGGATAGGTTTGATAATATCCTGGAGAGCTGGTTTAGTTATAGCAAATTTCTTCAACATGTGGATGTTATTGAAGTATTTAATTTCTTCATCGTAAATGAAACTCAGTTTAGCTGGATACAGGATCCTGGGTTGAAAGCTCTTTTGTTTTAGGAGATTAAAAGTCAATGACCATTCTTTTCTAGCTTGAAAGGTTTGATCAGAGAGATCTACAGTTATTCTAATATTCTTCCCCTTGTAGGTAATGGATTTCTTGTGTCTGGTTGCTTTCATAATTTTCTCTTTCATATTAAGTTTAGTGAACTTAATTATGATTTGCCTTGGGGATGTCTTATTCAGGTTTAATCGTGCTGGAGCTCTGAAACTGTCTGCTATCTGAATTTCAGAATCTCTTGGCATGTCTGAGAAGTTCTCTTTCATAATCTCATAAAGAAGAGACTCTGTACCATGTCACGCCACTTCATCATTTTCAGGTATCTCTATAAGGCGAATATTGGTTTTCTTTGAGTTATCCCAGAGCTGTCTGAGAGAATGATCCATTTTTTGCCTTCCATTTCTCTTCCTCTTTGTAGGTTTGGGAGTGTTTGAAAGCTTTGTCTTCCGCGTCAGAAATCCTTTCTTCTGCTTGCTCCATTCTGTTACTGAGGGATTCTACTGTGTTTCTCAGATCTTTAGGGGCTGCAACTTCTTCTCTCAATGTGACAAAATCTTTGGTCATTTGATCTTTGAATTCCCTGAATTCTTGAGACAATTTTTGAAATGCTCCCAGAATTTCTAATTCCAACTTTTCCTCTATTTTATTGGTCTTATTTGCAATCCAAATTCTGAATTCGATTTCTGACATCTCAGCCATCTGTTTATGCAAAGGATCATCATTTGTGTCTGCCAAATTGTTCCTTGGGGGTGGTTGATCTACTCTGGTTGTTCATGTTTCCAGAGCTTTTCTGCTGATTCCGCCCCATGTTTATCTTGCACCATTTGGCTGGATGAGTAGATAAGGATAAGTTGGGTTGGGGGTTCTAGGAGTAGCGTTTGACCAGTCCTTTGCCTGAAAGTTGGGACTGGTGTCTGTACCTTTTCCTCTAGAGTTTTGCCAAGGACCCATACAGTGCTACTGCCTGCGAAACTGGGGGCCTTCTTGGTGTGGTGGGGTTAAGTGGCTCTGTCTTATATTTAGGCTGATCTCTGTCTTACCCTAGAGAATCAGTTACTCTGAGTTGGAGTCTGAGTTATGGAGAAATACCAGCAGTTAGGTCACCACGCCCCCCACAGACAACAATTGGAAAAGGAAAATCAAACCTTCCCACTACCACACACTCAGGGTACCACTTTGGAAAGTTCTCGGGTGATTGGCCCAGTTGAAGAGGTCCCAATCAATTGTCCCAGCCAGCACCAACCTCAAATAAAAGAATTGAAGTCTCTGGCAACTATATAGCAGGAGTCTGCTGGCAGCTCTAGTATACCTCACTCCAGTGCTCTGTGAGCTCAGGAGGGCCCCCCCCCAGCAAGTAAATTAGTCTGGGGAGGTTGATGCCTCCTTCCCCATCTTGCCCCTCTGTCACAGCCAGTCTCTGGTAAACCTGCAGAGCTGTGATCCAGTTCACCCCAATGAGCAGATGCTCCAGAGGTTTGGCCATCCTGGGACACAGGGGGGTCTGTGGCTCCTCAGCCAGTCTGCCAGTCTCTGTCACTGTTTGGCAGGGTGAGGTGAGGCCTGAAAACCTGGGTACTTGATAGGGGATGGGGCAATTCACTCAGTTCCAGCTCTGACCCTGATTGATGCTGCTGATAGAACAGAACAAGTTCACAGAATTTTTCCCTTGTGCATCAGATGTTGGGCTCCTAACAGGTCTGACTCAGTCTGTGAGTTCCAGTCCTTTGTCTCAGCTTTCATCCCCTGAGGGCCAAGTGCATCTGAAGCTAAGTAAAGCAGTCTCTGCCCAGCTTTCTCAGCACATGTAATCTAATCCCTGTGCTCCGCTTCAGCCGGTACCACCTCAGGCATAGCCTTCACTCCCGAGTCCTGCCCCTCTGCTGAAGGACGGCTTTGCCTGTGATTGCCACCAGAGAAGCTGTCTGGCTTCCCCCAGTGCCCAGAGAGACTGGGAGTGTCTCCTCAAAACATCCCCAGGGGTGCGAGCCCCACTGCTATTGTTACCGCAGCTGCGGCTGCCTCTCCAGCTTGGCCTCCTCTCAGCTCACTTTCCTCTCACCACTCCCAAGCCAGAAAATTAGCACAGATCAGCTACAGTCTGTACCCCATCCACAACCCTCGAGAAAATGTCCAAGAATCTGGACTCCATGGGTGACAGACCTCTAGATCTCAGGGTGAGAGTGGAGGGGAGTGTGGGGAGTTCAAACTTGCAGGTAGAGAATATATACAGTTTTATACAGTTTTATGCCTGGCAGGAGAGTGCCATGGCACCCTATTAGGAGAAGGAGGTCCAGTTTTTAGAGGGTCTCTCCCATGGGGTAAGGTGGGAGGACATCTGAACTCTGCTTGCTTGTTTGTATGGAGGTATGGAGTACACTGCTAGTTGTTCTCATGGGGAAAGGGACTCCCATCCACTTGGCGATGTGTTCTATACCTTTTGTTTGTATCCTTGGGGTCGCAGGTCACTCCAGCAGAGCTGATATGGGTTCTTTGACCCTTTTTTTTTTTTGGCTCAGATCCAAACCATTGGCTTTCTTTCTAAATTTGCTAAATTTCTGTCCTTTAACTCTCCTTCTGGACAGGAGCCTCTGTGGAAAGCTGGCTACAGAACACCATCATTGCTCTTCCCCCATTCAATTCCTATAATGACTTTCTAATTGGTCCTTTTACTTCTAGCCTTGCCGCTAGACTGTCTATTCTTTAATAGAGTAGCCAGAGTGAAGTGTTTCACCTGTAAGTCAAAGGACATCAGTTCTCTTTTCAAGGCCCTACATGGCTCCTCACTTTATTCAGCATAAAATCCTCACAGAGTGGCATTCACAGCCCAGTGAAGTCTGAGCCATCGTTGCCTCTCTCATCACCTCCTACCACTCTCTCCCAGATCACCCACTTCAGCTGAAGGCTGCCAGGCTGTCCTGGGAACTAACCATGCAGTCCCTGGTATGCTTTTTGGGCTGTTGCTACTTCTCCTTGGAAATCTCCTCCCCAAATATCCACGTAAATTGTTCTCTTGTCTCTTTTAAATTCCTGATGACCTTGATTATTATTGTACTTACACCATCCCTGACACTCCCTTTCTCCATTCAAGTTTTATATTCCTCTATAGCATTTAATGCTTTCCAGCATTCTGCATAATTTGCTTACATATTCTTAAACTCTCTGTCACCTCCCAGCTAGAAAATGAAACCCACAAGGATAGAGATTTTTGGTTGGTTGGCTTTTTTGTTGTACTTTCATCTTTTAGGACAATACCTCACATTCCACAGGTGTTCAATAAATATTTGCTAAGTGAACATTAACTACATGTTACAGAAAGTCCTCCATCTCATCCTCTTTCTCATTAACCAAACTTATCTCACTACTCAATAAAATCTGTAGAAATAGGCACAGGCCTATAAAAATAAGATAAAAAGCCTCAGTTCTAAAAAGAATCGGTTTTAGTACTATATGAAATGTCACATTTATTCCTAGCAATTTACTGGGCTGAATTGAACACTGGTTTAAATAAAAAGTAAAATTGTATAACTGTAATTAAGATACAAACGCTGTTTTTTAAATTTTTATTTTGAATTTATTATTATTCATTATTATTATTTTTAAGACTAAGTACAGGTGACCTCTGTCACTCTGAGTACACTGCTGTGGTGTCATAGCTCACAGCAACCTCAAATTCTTGGGCTCTAGCAATCCTCTTGCCTCAGCCCCCTAGAAAGTAGGACTACAGGTGCCTGTCACAATGGCCAGAATTTTTTTTTTTTTTTTAGTAGAGATGGGGTGTTACTCTTGCTTAAGCTGGTCTTGAACTCCTGAGCTCAAGCAATTCAAGCACCTCGTCTCCCCAGAGTTCTAGGATTACAGGAATGAGCCACCATATCTAGCCCAAACCCTGTTTTTTTAATCAAGTGGTCTTTAAAATACTTTACATATATAAAAATCATGTTAATTAATAGAGCACTCTTTACTGAATAGCTTATTTGTGGCCTTAACTTTTATCTTCAGTGAGTTTCCTAAAGCTGATGACACAAAGAATCAAGAGGTCTTGACATCAATTTAAATTTTCTCTTAGTAAAACTTAATTTGGGCTTTTTATTTACTGTTAGAATCTTAATGAAAAGAGGTTTTTATATCAAGCCATAAAATAAATGTGAAATAACCATGCAATTGAATGGCATTAAATTTTAGCTCTTCATTTGGCTTTTTTTTTTTTTTTTTTGAGACAGAGTCTCAAACTGTCACCCTGAATAGAGTGCTGTGGCATCACAGCTCACAGCAACCTCCAATTCCTGAGCTCAAGTGAGGCTCTTGCCTCAGCCTCCCAAGTAGCTGGGACTATAGGCGCCCGCCACAATACCCGGCTATTTTTTGCTTGCAACTGTCATTGTTGTTTTACGGGCCCGGGCTGGATTCGAACCCGCCAGCTCAGGTGTACAAGGCTGGCGCCTTACCCGTTGAGCCACAGGTGCCGAGCCTTCATTTGGCTTTTTGAAAAATCAATTAGTTGCCTGAGGTGACTGGGTCTGAAGCCTTCAAGGGTTTAGACTCAGATCTCTTCATCAGGCATCCCTGGGCATGAAATAAAACACTTTCCACTGATCTCCAGATCCAGTAAATACATCCCTTTACCATGGAGTTCTCAGAGGGGCACTTGAAGTCCTAAAGGATGAAAGAAAAGTAGATTTGGGGTTTTCTCAATCCTCATTTCTCTCCACATAAGAACATACTGACTTTCAATGTTTAGATAATATGTGTGTCCTGAAGAAAAGGGGAGGCAGGAGTAATGCATATTTAAAGTAGTCCTTCCTTTTTGATTCTCTATTATTTGACTTCAGTGGAGGTGTCTGGACATCTAGTAATAATTATAATAATTTAAATTTAAAAATATGTGTATCATCTGAAAATTAGAACTTTTAGAAAACATTTTGACTACCCGAGGAGAAAGTATTGCTCTTCAAAACAGACTACTTATTTTGATAAAAATGTATGTGAGGAATTTCTAATCAAAAACAAGTTAGAGTTGCTTTCTCACCTATTTTAGTTCCTTCAGCTCCTGGTGATTATCCCTAAACCTTGTGTGCTTTCTAGACCTATGTGCCACCTACTAGGGGTCTCCTGTGGTGTTACCCAGCTTGTCCAGATGTCTTCAACAACAGTGGACCTGTTAATTTTTACCATCAAAATTATCTGTTTTGCATCCCATCTCATTAGACTAATGATTTTTCTATTCAAGAGTTAATGCTTCTTTGGGACTTAATGGAATACATCCCTCAAGGAAACTTAAACTTTAATGAGACTCTTTCTGAGATACCACTGTTCCAAGCTAAAGGGAGGTCCCTAGTGTATGGTATTTAGGCATTAAAAATGACTTTGCAAATAGAAAAAACAAGAAAAAAAAATGACTGTTACAATGGAAAGAAGCATTAAATTATAAGTAATACTTAGGCTTGAGTCTCAGCTTTGTTATTTATTATCTACATGGTCTTAAGCAAGTCACTTAAATTCTTCAAGCGTCTGTTAGTACACACTCTCCTTACTTGATGTGTTGGATATAAGACTAATAGAATAACTTATTCAAATAACATTACAGAGTTCTCTACAAACCTAATTATCATATTACTAACTATATGGATTGATTTTGAGGACACAGACCTTTTTGTGACCTTCAGATAACACCGTCTATGTGCTGCCTACGCCACGACTTTTACAGCTATACCAATGTACATATATCAAAAAATAGATTTTGAATAACATGAGTGATTGCCATAATCACAGAAGAACTATTATTAAAAATATTACTTTGATTAAAAATGTCAGTTTTGAGAAGCTTTTAATATCTTTCACCAGTGTTAACCTGACATCAATGACATTTCAATATTAGTTTCTGAAAGTTGGTTTTCATTTGTATTCTTATTTAACTGGATCTTGTGAATTTGTAAAAGACAGTAGCATTCAGCAATCGGTAGCTCCTCCCAAAATCTGTTTGAACTTTTACAATCTTCCTATACATTGTGAATAGATATAAGCATTTTCCCAATAGTTGAATGCTCAGACATTTTTTCATATGCATCACAGTAATGCCATGACCTACTTACATGGGTAAAGAGTATTATGTATTGGAATTTTTCTCTTTATAAATTAAAATATCCTTTCACTTTTCCAATATTTTCAAACAAGTTTGCAGATCAAAATTACGCTTTCCATGCTTAAATTAAAATTTTGATCCCCACCTCAGAACATTAGAAAATTCCCTATGAAATCAAGAATAAATTAAATTCACTCAGTCAGCCAATCTTTCATTGATAGAATTCTTTGCTTGACATTGGGCATATAGCAGTGAATAAATATACAATTAGTTTCTGCTTCACAGAGCTCTCATTCTCCTTTGAACGAAATAGAACTCTTAATAAAAATGTAACCAAATTAGAGAAGGCAGTGAGATGGTAAACTAGAAGCAGCCTGCATGCCTTGCTCTCAAGGAGAGGAAGCAAAATGCCCATCTACAAATGGGCCTTCTTGGAAAGAGCATTGCGACTCACCAGGGGACATTCAGAGTGAAGGAGAAGGAGATGGGGTGCTCCCTTCCACCTGGCAGAGATATCCACATGTGGGAAAGGACAGGAAGAAAGGGCCTGGGAATCCACACTCCCCCCACAGGCCCTGTTTGTGATCTGTGGGAGGTGGGTGCATTTGAACCTGTGGACTGACTGGGGAGTGGCTTGGAGTGTTCAGCAACACTGCACTAGAAAGCAGGGATAGCAAGAACTGGTGGCTTCCATTCCCAGGTTGTTGCAACTGACACCATTCAAGGCCTCAGCTCTGGATGCCAGGTCTACACAGGGCTCAGCTTTGCTGCAGCTGCTTCTGGCAGGCTGTGGAGGGAACAGGCAGAGAAGACACTCTCCCATGCCATGCCCATGACTGGGAGCCATTTCTCCCCCCCGAAGGTCCCTCCCCCGGGACTTGAGCAAAACTTGCAACACAGACAGCACCTGAGAGGCCTTGAGGCAACTGCCTCCCTGTGACCTAGTCAGAGGGATAGCCCTGGCTGCCCAGTAGTCCAAGCCTCACCACCATGTCTCTATGATTTCCATGCTGCCACCAGGCCCAGGGGAGTTCAACCCCTGAAGTGTCTAAGCTGCTGTACCATCCTGCAGCTCTTACCCTGCCTCCAGACCATACCCCAGTCCAATGCTGTCACTGCCGTAGGACTGTGGCTTTCCCCCTAAAGCTCCAGAGCTGACACCATTCCCCTGGACCCAGCTCTGAGGCTGCCTGCTGTCATCAGTACAGTGACCCCACTCCCAAGGCTCCCACTGGGCACATGATTAGAACTACCCTTGTGGTCTAATGCTCTGCCAAGGACTTGCTAGACTTGAGGCACAATCACACCTGGACCTGGTTACAGCAAATGCCTACAGCCCAGACACCCACAACCACAGCTTAGACAGACTCACACATCTGCTTCTGATGCCTCTATGGGGAGACTCATCCATGGAGGAGCATTGCTCCAGCCTCCATGCTAAACCTACCAGCCCACGACATCAGTTTTCAACATAAGTCTTGGAAACAACCCACCACTCTGCATGAAGATTATCCACCATCAGCTTCAGCTGTGGCAATCCCAAAAGAATAAGAGAAAACAGAGCAGCTGCATTTACAGGATCTCAGTGTACCCACCTTCCCTTACTAGATCAGTCATCCAGAGTAGGACACAAAAGTGCCATCTAGATACCTCTCCTTCCCGCTAAGTCAGAGAGTTCCCAGCTAAAGAGAACAAGTGTGCTGTAAATCTATCAACTCTGAGCTGAGAGAAGTTTCAGATAAGGAGGCACCAGCAAAAGAACTCTAGCAACATAAAAAAAAAGGTCAACACTTCCAAGGGATCCCAATGGATCTATAATAAAGGACCCCAACCAAAAGGAAATTTTCCAAACGTCAGAAATGAAATTCAGAATTTTATGGCAAATAAGATGAATGGAATTGAAGATAAAGTTGAAAACTGGTAAAAAGAAGCCAAAAAATATTTCAAGACATCATTGAAAAACAGGGAAAGTTGCCAAAGAGCTAAACAACAAAAGATATAACAGAACTTTAAAAATGAAAGAATCATTTCGAGAATTTCAAAATACATTTACAGTTTCAACAGGCTAAACTTACCAGAAGAAATTTAGAGCTTTCAGACAAAGCTCTTTAACAAACACATGAAAGAGGCAGAAAAAAAGAATGAAGAACAAATAATCACTCTGAAAAATATGAGACTATATAAAACTAACCAATACTTGAAAAAGCATGGAAAATCTATTCAAGAGAATTATTAAGGAAAACTTCATGGTAATGCCAGATAAGCAGATATCCAAATACAAGATGATTGTCAGACACTGGGAAGATTCATAGCAAACATTATATCTCCAAGACACACAGTAATCAACTTGGCCAAAATCAAAATGAAGGAGAAAATTCTACAAGCAGGATGACAAAAGCAACATCTAACCTACAAAGGTAAATTCATCAAGCTTAGAGCAGACTCTCAGTGTAGACCTTACAAATGGGACCCCATTTTTAATCTTCTAACACAGAATAACCACCATCCAGGAATTTTTGTATCCTGCAAAACTAAATTTCACAAATAATGGAGAAATAAATATTACTCCTGGCAAGCAAATGCTAAGGGCATTGGTCACTACTGGTCCTACCCTACAGGAGGTCAATATGGCACTATCCATGAAACAGCACAATAGATATGCACAAGTGTAAAAACATACCGAAAGTTAAACCTCACGGCTCTTATAAAACAATAGCACAAGAGGGAACACAAGACCACAAGGTCTAATCCAACACAAAGCACAGAAGTGTATCTCACATTTCAATACTAACATTAAACATGAACAATCTCAAAGCCCCATTTTACAGACTGCCTGAATAGATGAAAAAAAACACCTCATGTATATGCTGTCTTCAAGAAACACATTTAACTCACAGGGGTTCACACAGACTCAAGGTAAAGCAATGGAAAATATATTTCATGCAAACAGAAACAAAAGTGAGCAAGTGTAACCATTCTCATATTAGATAAAACAGACTTTAAATCAAAAAAGCTAAAAAAAAAAAAAGACAAATATGGTCATTATATAATGATAATGGGAACCACTTAACAAGAAGATATAAAAATCCTAAATATATATATGCTTATAAATTCATAAATCCTATTCTCCTAGAGTAGAATATGGAGGAGCTTCTAGACGCATAAATCACATTCCACTAGATGTAAGTAAAGAAATACACAGAAGCATAGTTCCAGGGACTTCAACACCATACTGATAGAGATGAACAGAGCACTGAAGCAGAAAATCAATAAAGAAACATTGGAATTAAACTAGATTCTAGAATATAAATGAACCTAGTATTTACAAAACATTCTATCTATCCCTCAATTTTTGAATATGTATTCTTCTCACCAGCACAAGTGACCTCCAAGATTAATCCTTTTAGGCCACAAGATATGTCTTATCAATTTCAAAAAGATGAAAATCATACCATGTGTCTTCTCAAACCACAGTGAAATAAAACTAGAAATTAATTCCAAGGAGAAACACTCAAATCAACACAAAGTCATGGAAAGTAAATAACCTGCTGCTGAATGATTCATGGGTCAATGGTGAAATTAAGGTAGAAATCAAATGATTCTTCAAGTCAAATGAAAAATGGAGCACAATCTATTAAGATACATGTGATATAAAGAAAGTTGTCCTAAGGGGAAAGTTTATAGCCTTAAATACTTAACTTAAAATGATAGAAATATCTTACATTAATAACCTAATGTCGCCTCTCAAAAAACTATAAAAAGAACAAACCAAACCGAAAGTTAGCAGAAGAGAAGAAATAGCAAAGTTCAGAATGAACTAAATGAAATGGAAGCATATGTATATATATTTAATATTTATATACATACATATATATATAAAACATCAAGACAAAGAGTATTTATTCAAAAACATAAATAAAATCAATAGACTACTAGCCAGATTAACTGGACATAGAAGGGAAAAAAATCTCAAATAGACTCAATCAGAAACAAAAAAGGAGACATTATAACTGATACCACAGAAATAGAAAACATCGTCCATGAATACTACAAAAACCTTTACCCTAATAAACTAGAAAACATAGAGAAAATAGATAAATTGGAAACTCATGACCTCCCAAGCCTGAACCAGGAAGAAGTGGAAATCCTGAATAGACCAATCCTGAATAGACTAGTGAGTAGTGAGATTGAAACAGAAATAAAACCTCCACAGCAAATAAAACTTCTGGACCAGAAAAATTCCCAGCTGAATTCTACTAGACTGCCAAAGAACTAGCCCTTATCCTGTAGAAATTATTCCATAGCATTGAGGAGAGAATCCTCCTCAATTCATTCTATGAAGGCAAACAATATCACCTTGATAACAAAGCCAGAAAAGGATACAACAAAAAAAGAAAACTACAGACCACTATTCCTTCTGAATATAGATGGAAAAATCCCCAAGAAAATAATAGCAAATTGAATCCCACAGTAAATCAAAAAGATAATTCATCATGATGAAGTAACTTTCTTTTTTTCAAATTTTATTTATTTATTTATTTTATTGTTGGGGATTCTTTGAGGGTACAAAAAACCATGTTACATTGATTGCATTTGTGTGATAAAGTAACTTTCATCCCAGGAATGCAAGGATGGTTCAACATACACAAATCAATAAACATAATTCTCCACATAAACAGAAGCAAAAACAATGATGATGTCATTTCTATAGATGAAAAAAAAATCACTCAATAAAATCTATCACCCTTCCATGTTTAAAAACCCTCAACAAACTAGACATAGAAGAAACATAACATAAAATAATAAAAGTCATATGTGATATGACAAACCCATAGCCAACATCACATTGAATGGCAAAATATTAAAAGACTTTTCCCTAAGAACTGGACAAGACAAGGGGCACCACTGTCACCATTTTTATCAAAAATAGTACTGGAAGTCCTAACCAGAGTAGCCAGACAGGGAAAGAGATAAAGAGTCTCCAACTCAGGAAAAAGGAAGTCAAACTATCTCTTCCTGCTGATGATATGATCTTGCACATAAAAAAATCCTAAAGATTCCACAAAACAACTCCTAGAGTTGATAAATAAATTCAGTAAAGTCTCAGATTACAAAATCAATGTACACAAGTCAATAGCATTTCTACATACCAATAACCATCAAGCTGAGACTCAAATAAAGGATTCAATACCATTCACAATAGCTATAAAGAAAATAAAATACCTAAGAATTTACTTAACCAATGAGGTAAAAGATCTCTGCAAGACCTACAAAACTGTGATTAAAAAAGTAACAGAATTTGAAAAGAAATGTAAAAATATATATATTTTTTGTTTGTTGGGAGGTTGGGCTTTGGGGGGGCAGAGTTAATACTTTGCATGAAATATCTTATAACAGTGAAATTGCTTTCTCTTTTGTCTTGTGATTTTTTTT
>CAUYON010069205.1:0-15661 GCA_963573935.1 Arctocebus calabarensis
TATATAGTGATCAAGGAAATGCCATGAAGGATATCTGTAACAGTATGATCAAAATATTTCTGAATGTATATGAATCGTGCCCTGTGATTGCATCAATGTACATAATTATGATTCAATAAAATTATTAAAAAAAAAAAAAAAGAAAAAAGTTTCTTGGCTGCAATAATTATATATTTTCATATAATTCCAGAAAAATATTTCTAGAAATTTAATGGAAAACTATATGAGCATCATTATTATTTACACAGTGCTGAAAATCAGGCATTGAAATTATAATGCTTTAAAAATTGCCCTTTAGTCTTCTAAGAACCATTTGGTAAGAAAGAATTGCCTTTATCAATTAGAAGTGAATTATTGGAGGAATTTTTATTTCATGTTAGGACAGGTAGAAATGTAGCCTTATAGATAAGAAGTAACAATAACAACAAGAAGAAGTAATAACTCATGGCATCAATTATTTTTTAAGTAGCGATGTTTGGCAATAAGATAAGATAGTGTTTGAAACTGAAATCTCTTGTATTAAGGCCTGTGGCTGATGTGACTTTTCCCTCCTTATTAGCTATGCATTGTATTAAGTTTTCTAGGTATCCATAATTTTAAGTTTCTTGAGTTTGTATGACAACAAATTTCTAAGACATATTTTTACTTGTTATTCAAAGACCTACTTTTTTTTTTTTTTTTTTTTTTTTTTTATAGACAGAGTTTCACTTTATCGCCCTCAGTAGAGTGCCGTGGTGTCACACAGCTCACAGCAACCTCCAACTCCTGGGCTTAGGCGATTCTCTTGCCTCAGCCTCCCGAGTAGCTGGGAATACAGGTGCCCACCACAATGCCTGTCTATATTCTGTTTTGCAGTTTGGTTGAGGCTGGGTTTGAACCTGCCACCTTCGGTATACAGGGCCAGTGCCCTACTCGATGAGCCACAGGCGCCACCCCAAAGATCTTACTTTTGACTGTTCGGTTCTCGCAATCTGTCTCAGACAATTATCTTATGTTTGCCTCAAATGCCTGGTGAGAGACCCTGTGTGTCCGGTCCCTTGATGTTCAAAGGCATTTAAAGTGATGTTGAAGTAACTGTGTAGCCACAAATGTTTTGTTTGCACCATGATCGAGCAAGAGAGATTAGAGGAAGTTAATAGAGGATCATTAGAGAAGCAGAAGGGAGGAATCAGAAATACTACTTTGAAACTCTTTTAAAATTTATATAGCACTTGGTGTTGCATCAAGATCATGCCATGACTATTCGATTATTCAATTATTTATTCAGCAAGCATTGAAATAGCATTAGTACATACTAAACGCTTTAGTCTCCCTAGAATATTTAGCCTATCAGGCTTACCTATTAATTAAAACCAAATTCTTATGGATGAGTTTTAATTACTGTCGCAGACACAGAAATGAGATTTCGTTGAAATGTGGTACTAGATACATTTCCTTCAAAGGGCACAAAAAAGAATTTCATTTTCAAATATCATACATATCCTTTGAAATGATGGGAAAGGATAGAATACAATAAATGCACCTGTTCTACTACTGGCTCACATATCTAACTTTATAAAGGAACGTGGATATACCTCAGGAAATGCAAACATCTGAACCTGCTTCATATAGTGAGAAATGATACCGCATTCCACCTACTGGTCCAGGAGGTTATGGCATCCAAGATTCCTTCCATATACTCCTGTTCAAGTGCCCTGAATCCTGTTGATTCTGTTTTCTAAATATATCTTGAGTGTCCTTTCACCTGTTTATTTCATCCTCAGTTTCTGCCTTCATTATAGCCTCAAATAGATCATTTCTATCCCCCTGTTTTATTCTCATCTTGCTTCCTTTTCCCCTTTTGGCCACATCTCACCATTCCATGCTCATGAATCAGGACTCAGCTTAGCCTTTACACCTTTGGAAGGAAGCTCTTCCCACTCTCCTTCCAGGATGGGATATAGGCACCTGTTTTGTACTCTCAGCATCCTATATAAAGCCATCACCCTTGCACACTGCACTTATCTGCAATAATTTATAATTGTTTACACATTTGTCTCTGTCAAATAAATTGTGAAATTCACTTGGCAGAGACTGGAGCTATCATCTTTGTATTTTTAGCACTTGCTCATTATCATATAATCAACAATAATTGTCTTTAACGAACAAGTGACAACACCATGTGAAATGGAAGATTACTCTGTTGGGAAATGTGCAAATGAATCATCAAAGATGCTGTTAAAATATTTGGGAAGGAGTTGTAAAAAAAGAAACCCCTTCTAACTCTACAGCCCTTCACTATATCATTAACAAAAATCTTACTTTATTTATCTACACAGAAGATTTTTCAAAATTATGTTGTGTCACTTTGCTTTGAAACATTTAAAGGAAAATGTGTGGGTGTTTGTACATGAGATTTCCAACTAATGTTGGTTATAATTATTTCACCAAAGGGGAAAATTATGCCATATATATGGTGGCTATTGAGCAGTTTGGATATGGATAGAAAATGCACTGGAGATAATTTTTTATTGATGAGTACAATCTGGCACAGCAGGTTTTAATTAGTAACATGTACTAAGCCTTATCACCCTAAACACCTCCCTATCCTTCTCTGATACTTAAATGAGTCTTAGGGGGAAAATGAGGCAATAAGAAATGAATGCCTACTATGATGTAAGATCTATGAGACTCAATTCTTGTTTTCTTTTTTTGTTGGAGAATCATTAAGGGTACGAAGAACCAGGTTACACTGCTTGTTTTTCTTA
This sequence comes from Arctocebus calabarensis, assembly GCA_963573935.1. Classification (NCBI taxonomy): domain Eukaryota; kingdom Metazoa; phylum Chordata; class Mammalia; order Primates; family Lorisidae; genus Arctocebus; species Arctocebus calabarensis. Next base: position 2,748 of record CAUYON010069205.1, read on the forward strand.
GGTCCCTCTTGTAATTGTGTCCCACCCCAAGAGGTGTGGCAAGACAGACGGAATAGCCTACAAACACGAAAAAAATGCTCATCATCCCTAGTGATCATGAAATGTAAACCCAACCACCCTAAGATTCTTTGTATTATGTTATCTGAGCTGCATGTGGAATAGAAGAGAGGATGTGAAACATTTTCCTTGGGAATATGATTCAATTATTACATATTAACCTTCTTTTGAGCATCTCAGAAGTGTGAGATACTTCATCACAGGCTTGAGAAATATTTCCATATATAAAAATTAATCTGTTAATCCACAAAATTGAAAAACAAAACAAAATGGAGCTAAGAGCATTATTTTAAATGCTAGATAATATGTTGAGAATTAAAAATGGCTTATAAGTGTTTGTGGTTGGGATAAGAAAGGGAGGAGGTAGAGAATAAGTTAAAAAAAATTAATGAAATCATTGTAATTTAGTACAGCAAAGAAGATAGAAATTGAGCCACATGTTTATATGGGGGAAAGTTGATTCTTGTTAAATTTGTAATACTCTAACAGAATAGCTGACCAATTAGCCTGTAAATAGAAAGCTTCATAACAAGGGTTGACAGTAAAGCTTCTAAAATCTTCTGAGTCTTCCTTTTAATTGGAAAGTACCAGATATCAACTTTTCCTATGTCAAGCAATAAAGCCTTCTGTAGTGTATTGCTTTTTACCATCCTGACAGTTCTCAATTCAAATATTATTACTACCAAGTTCCTGAATTAGGTTTTAGGTTGTGCTGAAATTGGGAAGGAGGATTTTTTAAAAAGAACAAAAGGGAACTTTTTTATTTTCATAAACTATATATGCAAGAAAATCAGTCTGAGGAAAGCTTAAAAATCAAAAGTTATAATTTTTGGAGGAGTGTAAAGTATGTACTATTGAATAAATCTCAAGATAACTTTCTGAACAGTGGCCAATAACATTATGTTTACAGTAATGCATAAGTAGTAATTTTTACTGAAAATGCCTTTATCTTCCTTTTTTCTCTTAATAAACAAGACGTGATTATTTTCCCGAGACCCACAGAGCATGCATCCCTCTGAGATTTTAAACTAGCTGAGAAAAACTGTACTTGTCATAGACTGATTCAGAAGCTACTAATGAGATTGTACTTGATTGACTGAATTGGCTAAGAAATACTTGCTTTCCTAACTCCTAACTGATAAAAGATGAATTTGATCAGAAAAAAAACTTCCAAGACTATAGCATTCAACTCACATAAAATTAACATTGCTTCTTTAATTTTATTAAAGTGGCCAACAATTGTGTATTACTCGGTTTTGAAAGATGTTACCAGGGTGGTGCCCATGGCTCAAAGGAGTAGGGTACTAGCCCCATATGCTAGAGGTGGCAGGTTCAAACCCAGTCCTGCCCAAAAACTACAAAAAAAAAAAAAAATCCCTAAAAGAAAAGAAAGATGCACCAAATTTTAACTCTATAAAATTGTCTCGTGTACTTAAGAGAATAATTTATAGTTAACATCTTACATATTAGTTTGTGCCTCAAATCGCTGTATTCATTTTAAAAGAAGTATCTTAACATTTATAGTAATCACCATGGAATCAATTTCTCCATTTAGCAGATTAAGAAACAGACTTCTGGGTCTACTTTACAACATAACTGAACTCTTAGTACATTTGTTTATACAAAGATATTTATTGAGTTCTTGCTATGTGCCAGGAACTGTTCTAGGCACAGGAAATAAATAAACCAACAAAAACCTCTGCCCTAAGGAACAAAGAGTCTGCCGGTTGTTGTCTGTTATTAATCTCATCTAGCTATATTGTCTAAAGCTTAATTTTAGGCTTTCCATTCAAAATAGCCTATAATTCCAACATTTGCTGTTGTTGCTGTCCATTCCCACCGAACCCCACTATTTGTCTCTGATTACATTATTCTGAGAGTAGAATAGTGTTGGGTTTTTGTTGTTGTTGTTGTTGTTCAAAGATTAGTTTTTTTTCATTTCAGGACATTTGGGGGTACATATGTTTTGTATACACACCCGATTTTCACAAACTGAGTCACTCTAAGCAGAACCCCCCTACCCAGATTGCATTTTTAAAGTCCTCTTTCATGCAGTAAATTATCAGAATATGTTTCCAAGAGGAGAATGCCCTACTTCCAAGCTTAGTCTGAAGTAAACAACAACTCGTAACATTATCAGTGTTTCTCTCACCTCCTTAGAAATCAAGTTGACTATTTGGATGGGGCCACTGATAAACTGAAAGAAGCCAGATCATCCCATCTCTGAACCTGGAATCCTGGAGATGTTCTTTGCGAGTGCGCTCATGCACTCTCGCCTATAACTAGGGCAAAATAATGGCCTCCAGGTCAATTTATGATTGGACATCATGGATGGAATTTCACATGTATGTGAACGAATGCTTTTGATGAGGACACTAGCTATTTCCCATTTTCTGGGTTTTGGCATCAAAGGTATTCACTCAATGCCCTGAGCTAATATGGTTAAAATCCTTCAAACTATCTCAATATATTGTAAGTCTTCTGTGATAAATGTCCCTGAGTAGATTTTAATGGAAAAATACCTGGTGAGTATCCCATGAATATTCATCAATGATAGAAATGCCAGATGGTTCATAAATGGAAAATTTATAGGGCTGTCTGTAGGTATTCTTACGTAGCATTTACCAGCATGGTCACTCGTATGTTGTCATATTTATTCCTTAATTGAATTACCTTTGCTCTATCGCTCCCTCCCCCATGTTTTAAGTAAATAAATGTCAGACATCATTTCTCACAGTGTAGTCAGCTGAACACAGCTATTGTGTTACAGAAGAGACATCTTGGGGGAATGAATGGGAGAAACACCAGGTGAAATAAAATTAAATTTGTTTACACTATTAGATTCCCCTAATATGTACGTATTTCTAATGACTCCTAGAGCTTTCATCAAATTTATTCAGGCTCAAAAAGCTTTCCCATACGAATAATGAAAAGTAGTCTTCTATGTAATGTGCTGTGAAATGCAAGTGTAAGAAATACCTTATTACCACTCCAGAGACATCCCCTCCCCCGCTGAAAATAATGTTACTGATTCATACTCTTAGCTGAACTATATAAATTTGTATGGCTTATAAAGGAAGAAGGGTTTAATGCAAGGTTTTAAAATTACAAGTGGCATAACAGTCTTTTATAAATGCTCTAACCTTGCAAATTTGAAAATTTAGTTGCTTTTATACCAGTTTGGCAAACTGGAAATCATTTTAATCACACATTTTCTTATCCAGAACACTTTTCACTCTAGTATGATATTTTCTGAACTAAATTTCTTTCCTTTCCCTTTCATGGACATGATTTTGAAATAGTAGCCTACAGTGTATACTTTCTGGCCCCAATTCCCAACTGAGAGCCTCAAACTGTAGGAATTTGATTTTCTCTCATTGTGCTCCAATAAAACTTCTCCTCAGAACGTGAATGATTCTATATTCCAATGAATACGTTTCAGTTATTATCTTACTGTAAATTTCTACATTTAACACTTTGAGAGCTTTTTCCTTCTTAAAATTCTTTCTTTTCTGGTTTCTGAGGCAGTATCTCACTTTAGACAATATCCTTCTTGCTTTGCTCACTCTTTCCCTTCCTTTCTTTCCTTCTTGTTTCCTTTTTTCCCTCCTTCTTCCCTCTTTCCTCTCCTCTCTCACTCCCGCCCGCGCGCCCTTCCATCATTCCGTCCTTCCTTCTTCTTTCCTTCTTTTGTTTTAACTTAATGTCTCCTTCTCCTCCGTCTACTTCTTAAATATTACTGCTCTTCATGTGTCACGTCCTCAGTCCCTGGCTCGTCTCCCTCTTCCCATTCCCCGGGGGAGATGTCAATGGCTCATCATTTTCACCAGCACATCCACACTAAGATCCTCCAAACCCACATCTGTGTTTTCTCCCCAGGTCTCTGTCGAACATACCCAAGCTCCTATCCCACGGGTACAGTTCACTCAACATGTCTCTCGCCTACCTCTACCTTGGCTGGGTTATCAGCTCTAAGAGAACAGGAGCTTAATTGTCTTTGTTCATATAGGTTTGCACTTACCATATAGGCTAACATATAGTAACTATTCAACAAAAACTTGTGGAATAAATGTACCAACAATTTACATAATAATTATATTATTTTTTCTAAATCTACCACCTTTTTATGGAATCTCCAATTTTAATAATTAATTGTTGTCGATATTCTGTTTTAAGACAAAAACCTAGGAATAATCATAGATTTTTCTTAGCCACCATCCTCCTAATTTTGACCATATTTATATTATTTTTTATAACATGCCTCTTTATTTGCTTCCTACTAATGTTTTACAAAGACCTTCCCGTGTCTCTCCAGGTAGCAGTGAGATAGTCTTACCGTCCCAGAAAGCAGATTTTCCTGAAACTATTAAAATGCTCTTTATTTCCAATCTCTGTGTTCAGTCAGAATGAGCAATTTGAAATTCTCATTCTGCTTAAACACATTTAACTGTTCCCAATTTCCCTTAGGAAAAAGGAAACGATCTTTCCCGGGGAAGTAATAGCATCTTACTGCTATTCCTCTCTGACCCCACCTTCTCCCATCTTCTACTTCCTCCTTGAGTTTCGCTGAGCTCCTTGCAGCTCCCGGTGCCCCTACTGAGCCCACCCCCAGCTGCAGCTTCTGGGAGTTGCTCTGCTGGCCATGATCTGCCCAGGCTTCCCTTGGATCATGTTTGCTCATCCTGTGAAATGATTTTTTGTATCCTGTACTTGGGGCATTTTTCTCTATAAGATACAAACTAGAGAAGTGCCTTTCCTCTATGTTGACAGAGCACACTGCACATTTTCTACTTGTTTGTTTTATTTTATTTTTTATTGATATTAACTCTTTAATGATTTTTGTCTTGATGCAGTATGTTTCTGGAAAGTTAAAGTTGTTCCTCTTTTATATCCCTAAAACCTAGAAAAGTATCTAATACATAGAATGAATGCAATAATACATACATATATATCTTATACATTAATATTTCTTATTCTCTTGCAGGGCCACTATGGTAACTTATAAATGGTTATTGTGATATGTTTATTCCACTGATGAGAGTCATAAATGGAATGGAGTAATTGACTAAAAGTAAGCTCCTTAATGAGCCGGAGATACTCCACTGACTGACAGGCACACAGATCAGAGCATATTCTTTTCCTTTGACACAGCTATTCACCTATTATGTCAAGTTTTTAGCCATTTGGTAAAATATAAAGGCAATTTGCCCTTGATATATATGTTCTTCTGACTAAATATGGGTTTATTTATTTCTTTAAACTCAAATAAAAACACAGGGAAGCCCAGTTCTCCTTTGCAGACAATGTATCAGGAGAAAGAGTTATTTTCCTTCGTCATCTTTATGATGAACAAAGTCCAGAAGTCACCCTCAAGTGCCAGTGGATGGATGATGCCAACCCGCGCTGGGAGAGCATGAGCACCTCTCAGTGAGGAAGCGTCAGACAGCACCCTGGGGGATGTTCCTTTAAGGGGACAAGGGATGAAGTCACAAAAACACTGAACAGGACCAAGCAGGCCCACTGTGATTTAGCCAGGATGGGGGCAAGAGAGAAACTTGCTCTTTTTCTTGCTAGGTGGTAAGGACAACAATAGATGTCTACTAATTCTTAAACCATGCTTCTCAAAATTTAATGAACATATGAATGACTTAGGGATCTTGTTAAAATGAAGATTCTTACTCAGCCGTTCTAGATAGGACCAAGATTCTCTATTTTTAAGAGGCAACCAGGTAATACTAATGTGGTTTCATAGAACACACTTTAAATAGTAAGGGTATAGAAAATAACCTTTTATATTTTTTCTGTTTTCCCATTTTTACAGGCATTTTTACTTATATTACGTAGTACATAATTGCAACAGTAAGTCTGATAGATTGGCATGAAATGCACTGTCTGGCACTTGATTTTAAAGAATCTGAGACTCCGACAGTAAGTGATTTGATGTAAACAACACTGTATTTATTGTCCTAGAGCTCCTCCCTGCATACCGAGCATCTTGCCATCATATCAATTCATCTCTTACACACAGAAAACTGCCTCTGCATGCGTTATACCACACAGCCAAGAAACATGTCAAAAGTAAATTCAAAAAAAAAATCATTAATCAACGATTTCTTTTCCTTAAGGACAATGTTGTTGACCTGCGGTGGCTATATTGTTTTTTGAGTGATTTTTCTAAAAAAATTAAAGACCTAGGCCAGGCTTGATGGCTCATGCCTGTAATCCTAGAAGGCTGGAAGGCCGAGGTGGGTAGATTGCCTGAGCTCACAAATTTGAGATCAGCCGGAGCAAAAGCGAGACTCTGTCTCTTCAAATAGCCAGGTGTTGTGGCAGCTACTTGGGAGGCTAAGGCAAGAGAATTGCTTGAGCCCAAGAGTTTGAGATTGCTGTGAGCTATGATGCCATGGCATGCTACCAAGAGCAACAAAGTGAGACTCTCTCTCAAAAAAAAAAGAGAGAGAGAGAGAATAAGAGAGATTTATTTAAATCATTTAAATGCAAAAATACTTTGTTTTTCAAATATTGGAATGGAAAATGTCTTTGCAATAGAAGTACTAAATTTATAATCTCAGTAAACTAACCATTTTGAACCTTAGCTAATTGGAGAGAAAAGCAATACAGTTTTAAAACTCTGAGAATTTTGTGCAGGAATATTAGTTTTCTATATATAGGAAAAAGAAATTACTGCTAATTACTTATGCAAGTCTTTTTTTATTTTCTTTTTAAAGTTCCTTAGCTTTATTGAGCTATACTTGACAAATAAAGAGTATATATTTAAGGTATACAATGTGACACTTGGGTGTACATGTACATTGAGAGATGCTCACTTATATCAGACTAATTAACAAATCCATCACCCCATACAGTTTGATTTTTTTGTTGTGGTTGAGAGCACAAGGGTAATTCAGGAAATTTCAAATATATCCTCTAGTTACTATGCATACTGTCTTAGCTCACTCTGGCTGCTATCACTACATACCATCTTGCTGTCTCCCAGTGGTGGGGGAGTGGAGGAGACAAGGCAGTTCTCTCACACCTCTCTCATAAGGGCTCTGATCCCAGGGAGTTTTTCTTATAAGGGCAATAATCACCCTCTAAAGGTTCCCACTCCTAACACCATCACACTGGTAATTGGGTTTTCAACATGAGAATTTTGAAGAAGACCCAAATATTCAAACCATAGCAGTCAGACCAGTCCAGTATTGAGATTACTTCCTCTTTTTTGTAGAAAGTAAAGAGAGTCTGGCTCTCTTAATATCACATAACAGAACTCATTGGGTTTCTTTCTTCTTCTTTTTTTTTTTTTTTTTTTTGCAGTTTTTGGCCATGGCTGGGTTTGAACCCGCCACTTCCAGCATATGGGGCCAGCGCTCTGCTCCTTTGAGCCACAGGCACCACCCAAGAATTGTCTGAACTGAGTTGTGTTCTGTAAAACTGATCAGTTTTGAAGGCACATGGTGCCCTGTTTTACACTTCACCCATATGCTATTGTTTAATATTAGTCTTAATGTGTTTTACTGCACACTATTGAATGGGTGGTTTTTGCACAGTTAGTAAATAAAAACTAGCATTTTTTTTTAACTCTAGAATTTCTTCATCTAGCATAACTGGACCTTCACATCTTTTGACCAATAGCCTCCCCCCCTCAACAACATAGATGAACCTAAAGAACACGATCCTCAGTAAATTAAGCCAGTCACAGAAAACCATATAGCGCCCTATCCCTCTTACACATCTAATCTAAAAGTCTTTTGTTTGTTTTTAACTTTCTGAAAATAATACTTAGCTATTCTCCACCTACCTGATGAAATGCATGTCATGTTTGCCACCATCTTCATTCTTTCTTTTTTCTTTTCTGAGACAGTCTCACTATGTTGCCCTGGGTAGAGTGCCGTGGCATCACAGCTCACAGCAACCTCAAACTCTAGGGCTTAATAGATTCTCTTGCCTCAGTCTCCCAAGTAGCTAAGAATACAGGCATCTGCCAGAATGCCTGGTTATTATTATTATTTTTGTAGCCATCATTGTTGTTTCGCTGGCCCAGGCTGGGTTTGAACCCACCAGCCTCAGTGTATGTGGCTGGCAACATAATCACTGTGCTTCGGAAATTGAGCCATGTCACCATTTTTATTAAGAGGAAAAAACAATATGCCATGTTAAAAATGAATAATTTTTATAATATTTCTTCAGTATTTAAAAACATAATCCTCAGCCCACTCAAAAGACACTCCAAGCCAATGGTCCTCTATCACCATTGCTATTCAACATAGTGCTGGAAGTTCTAGACAATACAATTAGACAAGACAAGAAAATAAAGGGCATCCAGATGGGTGCAGAGGAGGTCAAACTCTCCATTTTTGCTGATGATATGATCTTATACTTAGAGAACCCCAAAGACTCAACTACTAGACTCCTGGAAGTCATCAAAAAATACAGTAATGTCTCAGGATATAAAATCAATGTCCATAAATCAGTTGCCTTTGTATATGCCAACAACAGTCAAGATGAGAGTTTAATCACAGACACAACTCCCTTCACCATAGCCTCAAAGAAAATGAAATACTTAGGAATATACCTAACAAAAGAGGTAAAAGACCTCTGTAAAGAAAATTATGAAACCTTAAGAAAGGAAAGGGTTGGGGACTTTAATGAATGGAAGAACATACCATGCTCATGGCTGGAAAGAATCAACATTGTTAAAATGTCTATACTTCCCAGAGCAATTTACTGATTCAACGCCATCCCTATTAAAATACCAACATCGTACTCTTAAGACCTAGAAAAAATGATTCTGTGCTTTGTATGGAACCAGAAAAAAACCCGTATGGCTAAGGCAGTTCTTAGTAATAAAAACAAAGCTGGGGGTATCACCATACCAGATTTTAGGCTGTGTTACAAGGCCATAGTGGTCAAGACAGCATGGTACTGGTACAAAAATAGAGACACAGATACTTGGAATTGTATAGAAAACCTGGAAATGAAACCAACAACTTACAGCTGTCTAATCTTTGATAAACCAAACAAGAGTGTTCCCTGGGGGAAAGACTCCCTATTCAATTAATGGTGCTGAGAGAATTGGATATCCGTATGTAAAAGACCGAAACTGGATGTGCACCTTTCTCCCCTCACAAACATTGATTTGAGATGGATAAAGGATTTAAATTTAAGGCATGAGACAATAAAAATCCTCAAAGAAAGATTTGGAAAAACACTGAAAAATATTGGCCTGGGGAAAGACTTTATGAGGAAGACTGCCATGGCAATAGCAACAACTGCAACAATAAACAAATGAGACTTAATTAAACTGAAAAGCTTCTGTACAGTCAAGGAGATAACAACCAAAGCAAATAGACAACCTACCCAATGGGAAAGGATATTTGCACATTTTGAATCTGACAAAAGTTTAATATCCAGGATCTATACAGAACTTCAATTAATCTATAAGAAAAAAACCAACAATCCCATACATCAATGGAGAAGAGAGATGAATAGAATCTTCTCTAAAAACGACAAGCAAATGGCCAGTAAACACTTGAAAAAATGCTCATCATCCTTAATTATTAGAGAAATGCAAATTTAAACCACCCTGTGATACCATCTAACTCCAGTGAGAATGGCCTATATCACAAAAATCTCATGATTGCAGATGCTGGCGTGGATGTCGGGAGAAAAGAACACTTTTACACTGCTGGTGGGACTGCAAACTAATACAACCTTTTTGGAAGGAAGTATGGAGAAAGCTCAAAGAACTCAACTTAGACCTCCTGTTTGATCCTGCAATCCCATTGCTGGGCATCTATCCAGAAGAAAAATAAAAACTTTTAATATAAGGACATTTGTACCAGGCTGTTTATCGCTGCCCAATTTACAATTGCTAAAGTGTGGAAATAGCCTAAATGTCCTTCAATCCAGCAGTGGATTGGTAAGCTCTGGTATACCATGGAATATTACTCAGCTATCAAAAATAATAGAGACTTTGCAGCATTTGTAGTAACTTAGATGGAAGTGGAACATATTATTCTTAGTGAAACATCACAGGAGTGGAGAAGCATGAATCCTATGTATTCAACTTTGATTTGAAGACAATTAATGACAATCAATGACACAGTGTGGCATGGGAGAGAACAGACAGAGAAGGAGGGAGGGGGCGAGGGAAAGAAAACCAAAAAAAAAAAAGTAAAGAAAATAGTCACTAACTTTCATATAAATTGGATTCAATTTTGACCAAAGTACATCACTTAAATATTAATTTTATTAATTTTTTTTCAAGTTTTTTTTTCTTTTTTATTGTTGGGGATTCATTGAGGGTACAAGAAACCATGTTACACTGGTTGCATTTGTTGGGTAAAGTCCCTCTTACAATTGTGTTTTGCCCCCAAAAGGTGTGTCACACACCAAGACCCCACCCCCTCACTCCTTTAATCACAATATTAATTTTTAAATTCAATTTGTCAATATGTTGTTTAGGATATTGCATCCTCATCTATTAGTAAAACATGTTTGTAATTTTCCTTTATAACAATATGTTTTCTCCAATTTCAATATCAGGTGTATCCAGATCAATATTGAAATATTTCTTCTTTTTTTATTGTTTATAAGATTTCTGGAGTTGCTTGTTTTGTAAAATCATGTGGTCTATGAGTTTATGATAGTTTGAACTTTGTTATTTAATTTAATTCATTGATTAATGACTGTTTTCCTATGAATGATTATACTGTGGTTAATATGTTAGCACAGGAGTATTCCCAGATAGTTTTTTGTTTGCTGGGAGGTTGGGCTTTGGCGGGGCAGAGTTAATACTTTGCATGAAATATCTTTTTTTATAACAGTGAAATTGCTTTCTCTATTGTCTTGTAATTTTTTTGAGGTGAAATTTAAGTTTTTGTTTGAGTAGTACTATTATACCTATCTTGAGTGTCTTGCTTGTATTGTATCACATCATACCTTTAATTCTTAATAAACTGTTCACTTGTTTAAAAAAAACATAATCATCTTTTGCTATTGTTTCATTTTTATAGTTGTGGGTTAAATGATTTTACATTCCCAAACAAAGGATGTTTTCTCTTTCTGACCTGGAAGAAGGGATAAACATTGTCAAACACTACACACCATAATATTAGGCAAGAAAACCATCCCCTGGATTTGGCAACAAACATTATTGGTCACTTTCATATGTGAGGTTTTAGGAGAAAAGATCACAAAGCAGCACAGCACTCTCAGAGATACTCAACTTTAATTTAATCTACCTTTTCATTATTCCCTCAAACCTCTGGGGAAATTTTTTCTTCTTAATTAAAGTAATTCCCTCCACCTGGAGTATGTATCCCAGCACTTCTTATATTGGGACAGCTCTTTTTTAATTAATATAACCCTCTGTGGATTTCTGTGGATTTCTTGTTCCTCCTCTTCCTGGAACACTCCACTTTATCATAAATATGAAAACAGTAATAGTATTTCATGGAGTCCATGCACTGCAATGTCATTTTTTGCCTTTTTTTTCCACAACAAAGTCCTGAGAAAAGTGGGATGTGCTCTGCCTTCACTTATTTTTGATAAATCCCCTTCTTAATTACCATAAACTAATTTCGGCTTTCACCACTCTACTGAAAACGTTCGAACAGTCACAGAATTATTTTTTCTTTTTTGTCAGATGTAATAACTTTTTCTGAGCCATCATACCCTTGACCTTTTGGAGACGTTGGCACTGCCTGGTGACATTTCCCCTTTTTCCTGAGTCTCCACCTTGGGAGGCTGTTGCACATCGTGCCGCCTGATTCCTGCTAACACACTTCCCTTCTCTTCATCAGTTCTTTTACTGCTCCAAGAAACTGTCCTCAGTTCTCTTTTCTTTTCCTTTCTTTTTCCTCAGTTCTCTTTTCAATCCATGCTCAATCTTTTCTAGAACTCCTGCTCTCTTTAGTCTTCCACTCTAAATCTTTTAGCTCATGAAGGCAAAACCCAGTCTAGGTCTTCAAAGTGAATGTTCCCCATCTCCAAGTGTGTACAGGGCATCTCTCTGTAGCAGCCCCACATCATCCACCCACCTGGATTCCCTTTGCAACCTCCAGATTTAGTCACCTTCTCCAACTTCTTATGCTCGTGACCTTGGAGTTATACGTAACTAGCATCATCAATGTCTATTCTTTGCCTGTGAAATAGCTTGACAATTGTAAAAGCAATACAGAGAGAATGATTGGGTTTATAAAGCATATGCATTCACATGACTGCAGGACTATGTTACAAAATCACATTAATATTCGTCAATAGTTTTCAAGGTTGTGTGATTGTTTAATATAGAAAGCAATTCAACACTGAATATTAGTCAGAACTCTAAATTATTTTGAAAGTAAACAGTTAATGAATATAATATAAACAGTCCAAGGTCATTGCTTCCTGTCTACTACTCCTTTCTATTGCTTCTACTCTTATAATACCCAGAATATTGTACAATGATTTTCGTTCGAATCTCTGATTCTTATTTATTTCTATAGAATTTCACTCTGCATACTACTATGAGACTAACAAGATCACTTTCCATTTATTCATGTCCTCAAGAATACAAATTTCACTTTATTCTTCTAATCTCCATTCCTGTATTTCAAGAATCCCTTTCACTTTGAATCCCTGCAACTCACTCTGGTCCCGTTTTTCACAGAATCTCATTAGGTCTTTGGTCCTCTTCTCACCTTTTCCTGCTAATGTGCTAATCCCTGCCTCTGGGGTAGCACCTAAAGACAGTCACCATTTATCGAAGCTGAACCAACTGGCAAAAATCACCTCCATTTTGTATATCAAAGCAGTTGGCTAATACATTTCACTTCTCTGTGGATTCTGGTTATTAAACCTTTGTCGGAGGC
>CAUYON010069207.1:0-26926 GCA_963573935.1 Arctocebus calabarensis
ACTGGTGAAACTTATTAAATGTAGAGTATCAATGTCTTTATATAGTGATCAAGAAAATGCCATGAAGGCTATCTGAAACAGTACGATCAAAACATTTCTGAATGTATATGAATCGTGCCCTATGATTGCACCAATGTACAGAATTATGATTCAATAAAATTATTAAAAAAAAAGAGTTAATTTCTCTGACTCGCTGGTCAAGATGTTTTGTCAATTGATGAATAGATAATGTCATGGTATGTGTGTTTCTGTTTACAGACAGCTTATTTAATATATGTTGTTGATTCACTAGCATTGAACTTATAGCCAACAGCACCATAACTCAGTGCTTGAAAGAAGCGCATGTAACACAAATATTTTTTTTGTAAGGCATATCATAGCCTTCTTGCACGTAAGAACACCAGATAGCACTTCAGCACTACACTTGGGGGCCATTTTAAACAGAAAAATCACCAATAGAACAAGTACAAAATAGCACAAAAAATGGGGTACAAAATAGATGAGAACAAGACACTTGTTCACAGTATGAGAGCTGAATTAAGAAGACAGACCATCACTTTCCTAGAGTTTCTGGTGGAATGTGCTTCTCAGATTTTTGCATTTCTATGCCTGCTTATGAATAACTATAAAAGCACCATAGAATTATAGTTGTAGTTACAAATACATTTTGGTGAGTAGGGAAATATGTGAATATAGAATTTACAAACACTGTGTATATGTGTCTGCATGTTTCTAAAATATAACTTATGGCAAAAAGCATTACCTAAGAAAATGAATCAGAGTATTTGAGTGAAAGAATTTTACTGCTGGTGATGGTGAGTGTGTGTTCTATGTCTAGAGTAGTCATCTAAGACCTTCATGATAAGCTGAGATTTGAACAAAGAGCTCAAGAAAATTAAGGAAGGTGCCAACTGGATATCCATCAGAAATGACTTTCAGGCATGGGAAAATGACTTGAGATCACATCATAGTGCTATTTGAGGGTCAGTGAGAAGGTCAATGTGTTAAAGTGGAGTGAGGTGAGAATGTGAAGTAGACAGGGCTGGAAAGGTTGCTAGGAAGCAAACCATGCCAGGCAGCAGAGAGGACAATGGCTAATCAGTGAAGAAGTTGTGGAAGAAGATAAGTGACATAATCAGGATCATTTGGCTTTTGTGGAGAATAGATGGCAGAGTGCTAAGGATCAAACTCTCCATTTAGGAGGCTATGAAATTCCATGGATTGTCACAATAGGGTGGCTGAGAGGTGATGATACTTTGTACCAAGGTGGCCAAGAGTGATCAGATTTTAGATTTATTTGGAAAGTAGAGTTGATAGGATCTGTTGATGGTGCATGAGGTATAGAAATAGAAGAATCTATGATACCTTCCTAATGACTCTCAGATCAACAAGAAGAATAGAATTGCTTTCAACAAGAGGAAGGAATTGTATAAAGAGTGATATTGGGCAAAGGAACAATCAGGAATCTGATGTGTGTATGTAAATTTCGGAAGTACATTTGAAATGTAAGAGGAAATCTTGCATCCGTGGCAGTCATATGCATTTGGAGTTCAGGACAAAGGTCTGGATGGAATACAGATATGGATATGTAAACAGAGATGTAGATACATAGATATCAGTAGTCAGCAACATATAGGGGGTGGGTAAAGCTAAGAGACTAGAAAGGATTGCCAAGTAGGAAGCATCTAGGAGAGTGAGTCCTGCATATTAAATCACTAGATGGTTTGTGGTCTTAATAAGTGACCTAATCTCCTTTAGTGATACTAATTAAGTTTCCACAGAATTTTCTATCATCTTTGAAACAATTATCATTATTCCATTCTATCCTAACCTGTATAATATAAATGGAGACACAAAGTTGTTTATTTAAATAATACTGGGTTTTCTTTTAAAGACTGCAGAGTATCATTTTGTGCACTGGAGAAGCAAAAGCAAAATCGTAAAGAAAACATTTCAGAAAAAAAATCAGATGAGGTGTTAGTTCTGATCACAATCCACCTTACAGTGCTAGGGTACATTTTTATGGGCTGTCAACAACCAGAGGATGTGATTGTGCCCTAAACATTCCTACTTTGCCTGCTGCAATAGCCATTGAATCCATCTAAAGTCTACTCAACTGATTTACCTTTGTGCTTCGTGTAACTTCATTAGATAGAGAACCAAATGCTTTTTTGTAGGTTAGTATTTCAGTTGTTCTAAAAATGCATTCTTATGTCTTCCTTTCAAAAGTATTTTATGCTTTCAAAGACTTGCTTTTGGTTATTTGGTCTCTGTTTTATGTAATTTTCAACATATTTGGCATCAACTTGGTGTGCCTTCCAAAATTCTTACGTCCATCCATCTGCTTGTCCATATGCCAACAACCAGGATATATGGCGCTTAATCCTTATTTCTTAAGGGAAAAGTGGGATAACTTGAAAAGAAATATTCTACCTTGATTTAAGGTGTGATAGTGCATGGTATATACAACCTACTTGCCTCATATTATTCATTTAGAAAATGTTCTGCCTACTGCCTAAATATGTCCCTGCTTTTCTGTAGAAGTTATGTATCAGTCTTAAGAAATTGTGATTTATGGAGCTAATATAAATCCTAAGTGACTTTCAATTTTTACCCTCTCTGACCCAATCATGCCTTTAAAAGCAGTTTATAATATTACATTTCCAAGAATAAAAATTCATTGTGATGAACTGCACTTTTATAAATAAAAAACCTTTGTTTTAATCAACTATGATATTAAACTAATCATCACTCAAAAATGGAGATAATTATATCTGCCTTAGCTACCCTCAAGAGTTGCATAAAAATGTCATAAAGAGTATAAAGAGCTATAGAAAAAGAAGGTTGTCCTTGAATATGAATAAATTATAACACTAAATATAATTATAGCAATATATGTATTCCTATATGTTTTAAATATATATGCACCACAGATTTAAAAATTTTTAATCATCTTCCTTTTCCAGAGTGAGATTGATATCTTCAGTTTGCTGCAGTTCATCATCTCACTTTCTTGAAATCTTTTATATATTCATCAAAATTAGGGCCTTTATTCTGGAATCAGATGGAAATGAAATGAAGTCTCTGGTTTTCTCATTTGCATAATTGCAAAATTTTGATTTATGTGTTAACCTGGCACTAATTACCATCTATTTCTTGGCAGTGTCTTTACTGTTAGCAACAAGCTTATTTTTTCAGTACATTAGCTCTCTATTACTAAATTTCAGTTTGAATTCTTTGTAGGATTTTTCCTGCCCCCTGACACATTCTCTCTTTCTCCATCAAACAGGCTTCTGTTTCAGTAGTTTATTAGTGGCCTTCTGTGAAATAAAGACTCTTCTGTGTGGGCCGCAGTTTGCCTACTGCCCCTGCTTTCAGAGCCAAGCCCTTTGCTGCTTCCTCTGCCCAGGCATATTCTGCAGTTTTTAGAGACTGCTACTGTAGTCTGGCTACTTTCCCCAAATGATAAGGCCTAGGCAACAATCAAGGTAACTTCTTTCCCTGTTGTTTTGCCCTCCTCACTCTCTTCTGTCTTTCCTCTAGAGAATATAGGTAAAGTTGGATGCTGAAGGACAGTTTCTGTTCTCCCTGACAGAGGCACCATCTGCTCCAATAGGGCATAGTTCAGCCACGCCTACAAGAAGAGCCAGGTTAGTTTTCAATTTCAGCACAAATGTGTTAAAAATAGGCAATATACTGTGTAATTCCAAGGTATTATAAAACTCAGGGTGGGCTCATTATATGGATGTTTTCTGTCATGTTTGCAGTGCTGATGTGAGAGTAGAACTGTTCTACTATTCAGAGGAAAGAAGGGAAAAAGTATACATTTGGGACTTAAGGGACTTGAGGGTATGGGGTGTATATAGGAGGAGAACTCAACTTATGAGAGTTTGGGCAGTTCACTGGCACTAGGAGGGCAGTGTGTGACACCTTCCAGATTCCTGCAGACAGAACGGGTGCCCCATGTCTGAGCAAGATAACCATGACGTGCCACAGCCATCAGCACCATGGCCAGGGCCAGCACTATTCTTGCTTCTTGATGGTCAGCTTTGGGCATGCCTCTCTATCCCATTAGATTTCAAGCACAATGAGAACCTGATGGTCAGATGTTTCAATATTGCAGGATTTTCAGCTTTTGAAGAATAAATAAAGAGGACTCAAAAATACCAGGTGCACACCTCAATTTTTCAGCACATTGTAACACAATGATCAGTTTGCTTGATCCCCTCCATCTTAGGATGAGAAAGGTGCATGATATATCATTGAATTCTAAATGAATAGCGATTCTTAGTTTGTATGCTTCCCAAGAACTTAGTACTATGCTGATAGTGAAAATTAAATATTTGTCACATGAGGGCATAAATGGAAGAAAGAAACATATAGATGGCTAAACATATAAATAATTAATGCGGTTTTGATGAAGAAGTGATTCCCTGGTATTCTCTAATTTTCTGGGTTTTTTCTTTGGAAAAGTGGAGGAGGGACATAAAACAAATGCTATATCATAGTCATTGGCAGGATTTTGTATGCTGGATAGCTATAATATCATACAAATGTTGTTGAAAAAAAAGGAATCCCTAATGAAATAAAAAAAATCAAAATAAATAAATAGAAAACCATATACCCTGAACTTTTCCACCCTTTGGCTTACACAGAGGACTGAATAAGTTCTGATTATAATTCAGAAGTGAAGAGTACTGGAGGAAAAAGAGACAAATCAAGAAACAATCTCTAACATTTATTTATAATATTTTTCAGAGATGATACCCATTGATTTTATAGTACACACAAAAAATATATTTCTTCTCTAAAGGTCTTGTCATTTTCCCTACCATTCACACGTAAGATCACTTTGTCACTTTTTTTGTTAAAAATGTATACTTTTCAGAATAAAATGTCATTTTAAATTGTGTTTGAAGTCACTATTATGTTATTTATATACTAAATCTTGGCCTAGCTAGTTATCAAATTGCTATGCTTGGGCCTCATTTCTCAAATATTGATTATTCTTAAAATATGTTCAAAAGATTCCCCTCACTCTCCTGGTCATTAAGAACACAAGTGTACACAGCTACGTGTGTAAATGAATGTGTGTCATTGGTCAACTGAGTGGAATTTCATACAGGCATCCAGACTCATTAAAAGCATGTGAAAAATGACTAGATGACTTTAGTCATCCATAAGAGCCACAGATAATTTTGAATCCACGGGTTTTGCCCTTTCTGAATCCTGTACAACAGAGATGTCATGGCTGGAACTGTCCACAGAGTGAATTGAGTCTCGATTTCACCTGTTAAGGTGGTCATTCCAAACTGACAATGCATGAGTAGTAAAGAAACAGTGTACTGATCACCAGGCCTAGGAAAAAAAAAAGAAGTCAGAGCTGCAAATGAGATACATGTTTCAATCATACCCACATGACTCCCTCATCCCAACCACAAAATCAAAACAACAACCAAAAGGAAAACAGCCTATTTTATATAAAAATGTTAATGTAAAACGTGAGTGTTTCATTTCAGTAACAATGAATTAGCAAACAGAAAGTGAAAGTTATCAAAGTTTGGAAGCTTTTACTATAGCAACAAATTTGTTTTGGGAAGACAGATTCTTCTAGAAGCAAATAATTGGAAAAAGAACTTTGTTGTGCTTTTGTCTTACTTACCTGAATTTGTCAATTTCAACCAAAGAAAAGTAATATATAAGTAGCATAATGTTATTGTTTAAATATTAATAGTAACATAAAATGAAGAGAGGTCTTAAAAATGAAGTAGTTGATAGATGGAATTGTTTATTAAGTGACTCTAGTGAATCCCATGAGCCACCTTCACTTTCTTGCCTTTAGACATCTTTCCCAGACCATTAACCTTACCTTTGAGGTTATAAAACTCAAAATATTTAACAATGAGCTGCCAGATACTCTCATTATTTCATTTTTCCTGTTTAGTGGTAACCAAGATCAATTTAATTCTGACTCCCCTGCAGTAATTAATTTGGGGTCTTTTAAAAATCAGAATTCTGCAGAAGCAGGGTTCTTTTCACTTCCATCCAATTAAATTCACAAGCCTCTACTGTCCCCATATGCCCCTTTCTGATAAGCTTTGTTCTGAATTGAAACTCTGTGGAGAACCGATCTGCATTTAATTCTATTGTTTCTAAGAAATGCATCCCATAGTTAAAGTCTTGCTGTTTTTCTCTGAAACAAAGATCTTCTTGCACAAAAAGAGTCACGGTTGCTCAGGGCCAGAGTGAGACAAGTTTTTATGTTCTATGAATGGATTATCATCACTAAGCAAAATAGAAGCTCAAAAGAAAAGCAGTCCATACTGCGCTAGAGGGGCCTGCTGTTTTTGTCATTCCTTTTGGTGCCAGCTGCCTGTATGTATTGTTTTGTAACACAGGTTTCTTCAGCACAGAGGCCAGGAACACATTACCCACAAAAACTACAGAAATGTTGCTTAAAACAGTAATTCTAAATCATAAATTTAGAATCATTGTGTTCTGAATAAAAGTTCTTTCCAGGATCACTGATAGATAAAATTGTTGGCAGAAATAAATGTGTGTTTCTCAATTATAATTATTAAGATGAACCAATTTTGAAGGAATGGGAAACTCTTAGGTGCCTCTCTGTATAATAAAATTATGAAGCATTGCCTTTGCCCCATTACAGTCACAAAGCAGAATACTAACTCTTAGAACAACCCCTTATGGGTTAGAGGTGATCCTTCCTGATGTTCGCTTTAAAATGCAGACGTCCTTGGGAGAGGAAAGACAACATGTCATTAACAACAAAGTTATGAGTTCACTTTTCTCCCTTATAGGAAAAAGGGCAATAGTTAAGAAAACCCTATAGATGTTGTCAACTTTCATTTCATATAATATATTTGTATAAATACGTTATGTTTAGTTTATGGAATAATAAAGCATTTGTTCACATAGGTAACTAGCTAAAGGAAAGCTTTCACTCATTCATAACTCACAAATTTGTTGGACAATTACTATTTTGCCAGACATTGTCTTAATACTATATGTTGTATTAACAACGCATTAATTTCAAAGCTTATGAAGATTTTATGCTACCGGAGGCAGAAAGAGAATCCAAAGTCTATTGCAAGGTGCGCCATAGTGAAAAATAAGGATTTGAGCTTCTGAGACTCTGTCAATGAAGCATTTCATATTTTTTTTCTCTATTCCGTTTCCTAACAAGGTAAAGGATAACTGAAGTTGATTTGGCCCTAAATTATTAAGGGTTTCATATTTCTTCTTACATCATGTTTTATTGAGAGAGAAGATTTTAAAAGAGTAATGATTTCAAGCATTAGTTTATATAAAAACAGCTGGTTAGTTTGTTAAGAAATAATACTAAGTTTTATTGCCCATCCCACAGATTCTCATTTAGTTATTATTTTAATAAGTGTATCAAATGATTTTAATGCAGGTGGGTCATTGGCCACATTCTGAGAAAAAATTATCCCAAGAAATGGATAATTAACATTGTTCAATACATACGAATCTGGAACCCTTGAAATGTGCAAAGCTCAAACTGAGAAGGGGCTGAATGTGCAAAGTACACATTGAGTTTTGAAGACTTAGTATGAAAAAAATAATGTAACATAGCTGATTAATAATTTCTATGTTACCTACATGATAAAATAATATAATATATTATTATATTATATAATATATTAATATATTATTATTATAGTATATTAAAATAATATAATATATTGGATGTATTGGGTTAAACAATATAAATCATCAAATTACTTTTACCTTTTTTCAAATGTAAAGTGACTACTAAAACATTATAAATTGTGTATGTGACTCACATTAGGTTTCTGTTTAAGTGTGTTGTCTCAAAACACACATGAGCCCATATTAAATTAAAAATCTATAGAAGGTGATTTCATTGTTAACCTGAACTTGGTTCTCAGGGTCATGTTGCTGAAGCACAGATGGTCTTGCTGATATTTCACTGTGCTTACCCCATGTGATAGCAATACCAGACCGTGTGCTCCCTTCCCTTGCTAGTTTCTGGAAATCAGCCTGCATCCAGGTCGCTTTCTTTGTCTCTCCTTTCAAACTGGAATCCATCTCAACTACTCAACCATCCTACTAGTCTATCAAGTTCGGTTTCAATTCCATCTTCTGTAAGAAACATTCCCCATTTATATATGATCTTTATTGTGTAACTCTGTTGTCATCAATTCATCAATTTGTTCCAAAAATTATCATCTACCCAGTATATTCCAGTAACTATGGAAGGAGCTGTTGTCTAATAGTGCAATGCTAATATTTCTTATTATTGTGTATTGTATCCGGCTGCCAGCCATGTAGTACTATATAAACAGAGGAAGGGTGCAATTCCAGTGATGCTAACTTTATAGAATGTATCCCTAGAGAAGGGGCTGCAGTACATCTGCATTAAATATGTACATTCACTTTCATTGCTCATTATTTTACTTATAACAAACTGTTGATCTAGGAGGATTGGAGCAAGGTCTGTGGATAAGAAAAACATGATCTTAGAATCACTTTTAGAACTGTAAAATGCATCATGACCTCTATTTATACAAAATAGGGTTGCTATTCTCTAGTGGGTTTGGGGGAGGATAATTACAATCATAAAAATGCACTTAGAAACCAGAAGCATTTTCCATAGTATTATGTTGCAATACTGGTATCTGCAAGCTATTGTGAATTTAGTAATTATGAACATGTGTAATATTTTGATTTATTGATTAAAAAGAATATTTATATTCACACATACTATTTGAGATTTACAATGCATAGATTCTTTATAAAAATACCTTGGCATAAAAGAACATAAAGTCTTGTTATTTATAGTCGTTCACTCCATAATTACTCTTTGATCAATGATAGACCACAGATAGAATGGTGTTCCCATGTGATTACAATATTGTATATTCACTGTATTTTTTCTATATTTAAATATTAAAAATACTTAATAGTGGTCTATCGTAGTAACCACAGTAACGTGCTGATCAGGTTTGCGGTCTCAGAGCCACAGGCTATACCATCTAGCCTAAGCACATGGTAGTTTGTACCATCCAGGTTTAGGTAAGTTCACTCTATGATGTTCCATAGTGAAGACATCACTTAACAAAGCATTTCTCCACATATATTTCCATCCTTAAGCAAGGACCAAATTTACCAGGATGATATAATCAAATAGCAATTAATTCAGCATTAATAATCAAAATAATTTCCTTTGGATGCTTTGTCATTCTTCTCTGAGACATTCATAATCTTTGCCTAGATGCCCTTCCATGAATTCAGGAATGCAAGCTTCTCTTACTTCCCCAACTTGAATACACACACTCTCTCACACACACACATGCATGCACACACAAACGCACACAGAAATACCCACATGAATTATTCTAAAGTTGCCCTAGTCTATCAGTCTTTAAGGCCGCATGCGCATTGATTTCTGCACAGGTAGGCAATTTGTGATTTTATTTTTCCTTATGCTGATTGCTAATTAGAGTGGATGCAAGACCTGCTTTGTTTCCATTTAAAAGCTTTTGCTTGGGAGTATTTCATCATCTCTGAATCCAGCAACAGCATGAATATGAAAGAGAGAGCTGTTGGTAGATTTTCCTGCCACCTGTTTTTATTTTTTTATTTTTTTCCTGGTGAGCCAGTCATAAATTTCCATATGCTAGAACATTTCCTTGTAAGTTTCCTTATTTCAAAGCAAGCGATTTATTAACTGATTGGTTATGACTAGGAGTGAGATTAGGGCTGGGTCAGAAAGTGTGAAGAGGAAGCTGGGCTGTATATAATCATTGCTGCTGTTTTCCATGGAGCTTGAACAAATTTGTACCTGGAAGAATGGTAAGCCACACTAAATCCACGTGAAGGAAGATTTTCCAAATGTCTGAACTGATAGCCTTTCACAACAATAATAATGCCTTTGGAAGATTTTGTTATACTTTGATAATGACTTTTCTCAGGCTTTTTGCTATGTGCTGGGGATGGTATATACGTCACATCGTGGCTTTCGCATTCTGTGACAAACAACAAACAAACTGACCATTTCAATAGGGGATAGTAAGAGTTTTATATGGAGTGTTGTAGGAACAGACTGAGACATTTAAGCCAGACTGTCCAAAACAGTGTTGATCGAGTTGCTAGCTTAAATGAGTAGGTAACTAGGAGAAAGGGATAATTTTGCCATTACTCTTAGTTTGCTCTTGGAAGGGAGTCTATTCAAGATACCATTTTATATAAATGCTTAAGGGTTATGGACTGACTAACATTAATCAATATGTACAGAAAGACAAAAACAACCAGTTAGTTTTTGCTAAAAGCAAGCAGACAAATAAACAATTGGACAAAAGAATAGCAGATCACGCAGCCATTTGAGACAACTGATTGAAAAATCATCCTGTTGGTTGCTCAGCATAACTCATTACTCCCAGGGTAAGAGACCAAAATCAGCCAGAGCAGGACATGTTCAGTAAAAAGGTTGTAATGTTCCCAAACCCTCAGAATGAACTGAATTTATAGTGAAGAAGTTGCTTTGGTGCACAGCAAGAGTAGGGTGCATGGAACTTTTTCTTTTTGAAAACAGGTTGATTTTTGTTGCATCAAAAACACATAAAAAATGTTCTCATTAGAAATAGAGTATCTCTTATGATTATTTTACAGTTTTATACTGTATTCGTGATTGTATAGAGGTGATTAGAGGTAGGGAATGGATATTTTGACATTTCAGCCCGTATGTCCCCTGAAGTTCTTAATCCCTGCCATGGCAGGAAGGTCTGGCTGCTGACAAGTACTGAGTGTGAATTAAGGTCTCTGAACTTGAGGGTATATGCAATAACCAGAAAATAAAATTCATGGTAGCAGTGGACATGTCTGGGTTACTTATAATTTATTCTCATATATTGTTATGTTTTATAAAATAAGTATATATATTTAAGTCAGAAGAAAAGACCTCAAAATCAGCATGTATAACTCCATTTTATGTATCTGTCTATACAGATAACCACACACATAAATAAATATAAGTATGTGAAAATACATTGATGTTTCAAAAAGAAAATGGAAGTACATTACAGTTCATCATAAGTGATTGCCTCTAGGTTAATTTTCTTTTTTCCCAATTACTTCTTTGTAATTTTCAAATTCTTTAAAATTTTATCCATATTTCTAATGATGGGAAAAAATTACTTTAAATAAGGAACAGGGACAAGGATTGTAATTTTTAGCGTCACACCAGATGCCTAAAATACAACAGCTGTACTGAAAATTATTGCCCTGATTAGATTGAAGTCAAAGGGAAAATTTCATGGAGGCTTTTATACTTTTCACTTTATACTGGAGAACAGAAATCCAGTCATTCAAAGAAATACCAAATGTGTTCTCTACCTTCAAGTTGGCATATATTGTTTATGTTCCAACCAGCTTCTATCTATGACAGTGATGTAACATTTCAAAACAAATTCTTTTGTTATCAATTAACTTATTACATGTAAATAATTAATTTTGTCAGAGAACCATATAAATCATCATTTTAAATTCATTTTTATAGTTGTCAGGACTTACTAAAATAACCTCAATAAATTAACCACATGAGGAAACCATTTTTTTTCCCTTACTTAAGCCAAATGAACATGCACAGAGATTTGTCATCACCATCTTCAAACTAGTAACTATAAAGATATCTCTGTTGCAAATAAGAGAAAGCTAAAAGTAGCTAAGTAACCTAACCAAAGTTTTATACCTAAGAAGGGTACAGATTCAGCTTTATCTTTGGCCATCATTCATAGTGGTTCCATTATATATAATTAAAGGTAGTTACTGGTATGGTTAGAAAAATAAAAAGAAAGAAAATGAAGCTTGTCTTTGATATTGGCAGCAGCCTAGTTTACTTAAACATGTGAGGAATATTCGGTATATTCAGTACATTATATATATACAAAATGCATGTTGATAGCAGCCCTCCAGATATTTAGGTATTCAGTCAGTTCTACTTGTGTTTTCTTGTATTCCTCTGGGCATCCATGGTGAATACAGACATGGAATTCTTTCAATTAGTTCACTCAAGTGGAAAGCGAAATGTTGTAATTTGAAGATTATCATTGTTCATCATGATCTTTGGAAAGACTGGGACTTGATGAAACGGTCATTGTAATAAGAAGTATGTGTCTCAGCATAATACCAAGCAGAAGCTCATTGCTAAAAGGCAAGATTAGCTCATGAGCATTTAAGATTCCATCAGCATAAGTGATTATTCAAAATCCTCAGTTTAGCATTGGGTTTTTGTCTATCTATTTCTTGGAAGAGTTTTTCTTTTTGACCAAAACCAATTTATACACTGAAAGTATGAAGCCTTTAAAGTGAGTAATGGAAAAAGAATGCACTTTTCTGTCTCCTGCCTTACAGAAATGTATTTCACAAGATTGTCAGCTGGGCTTGATATTAAGTATTTTTACCATGAACTGCATATAAAAGTGTCATGGATTCCATTGCATGAAGTTTTGTAAGGCACTAATAGTTTATAGTACAATCAATAGCTGAACTGGGCAGGGAGAAAAACCAAAGACCAACCTCTGATTTTTAGAAAAATTCTTATTTTGCATTTTATTAAGAAGGACCTTTAAAATAAGATTCATTAGGGAACCCATATGCTTCATTGTTGTATATTTACTTAAACATGGAAAATGATCCTAATTTTTAATAGGATGAGTTTGGGGTTCACCTGAAATAATCACCTTATTTGTGTCCCAAAGAAGTCAAATGTATGCTTCCCTTTTTCTTCCCCTGAAGTGGTCCACAGTTTGATACCATAGTAATGAAGTCTAAGCAAAAACCAGCATACCTCTCCCAGAAAGGAGGCGAAGGTAAAGTTGACTTTTTGAGACGATAATCGTCCCTTCAGACATTTTATGGAGTGTTTATTATTTTACTGTCATTCATCATCATTTTAGATAAAAGTGAACATCTGAACTTTTTAAAAATATATAAATATTAACAGATGGCGATATATTTCAGATATTTTAAAGTAAGAATGCCCACATAAGCATTATAAACATTTATTTTTTTTATTTCAATGAATTTAGGAGGTACATGTATTTTTTGCTACATAAATGAATTGTGTCCTTTGTAGCATGCTGAAGACAGGACTATTAGTGTGCTCATCATCAGAATAGTGTACATTGTATCCAAAAGGCAGATTTTAATCCTCCTCCTCCCTCCCACCCTCTCCCTCCTCAGTTTCCAATGTCTGTTATACTATGCTGTGACCATATATATATATTTTCTTTTACCTCCTGTAGATGAGAGCATGTGGTATTCATTTCTCAATTCCTATGATACTTCACTTAAGAGAATAGTCTCCATATATCCAAGTGTTGCTAAAACAGTATATATTAATAGTGTTGTATAGTTTTAGCAAATCAGAGGAGACAACGTGGTATCAGACACAGAGAAAGAACCAAGGGCGTGTTGTCACAAACCCTTCACTCTGGTACTGCAGTTTTCTCCCATCAGTTGAACGTGTATGTAAGATGGCAATCAGAGCTCACATATTTCAACTTTCTGCCTCATTTTCAAATTTCCACTGAAATGACAGAAATGATACAATAAACGTGCTAAAAAATCTAACGATTTTGAAGTTTAGGATTCCAATCAAATATGAAAAATATTAGTGAATGTTCACAAAACGAGCATCAGTAAATGACAGTCAACCATCTACTTAACTTCTGCAAGAAGCCCACCTGGATATAAGACGCGGAGGCTGCCATGTGGACTCCCACTCACATACTTTGGTTTGCACCAGGAGAAGCAGGAGCCAAGGACAGTTTGTGGGCAGTTGATGGGAAGTGCAAATTGAGCTCATTATTTCCCCAGATTTATACCAAACACTGGAGTCAGTTCCATGAGACAACCCTGCGGTGGTGCTGCTTCCCGGGTTCCACTGGGAAGTGTGGTATTTTAAATAAAACAGGGCAATGCAACAGCTGGCTCCAAATGGAGGGAGTGGTGCCCGCTCTAAAGAGTGCCACTGACCCAGCTAATGCCTGCTGCCCTCAGAAATACAAAAAGAAATGACTTGGCAGAAAGGTGAAGCGCTATGTCTCTGCTCTTTCTGGCGATAGCTCCCTTGTTACTCCATGCTGGCAAGTGAAAATAGAGCAGCTCTACAACTTGTCCTTTATTCTTTTGTCTGGTCTTGAAATACATGAACAGAGATGATCATTATTTCTTATAGATCCAATCTCAAACCCAAACCTGAAAAATAATTGGCTGTCTATATTTTGCAGGGGAGAAAATGTTCATGGATGAGGTTTTACAAAAGGAGGGTTAATCTAGGGATTCAAACCTCTGCCACCTATGAGAGAGGTTTAGCATTTCTCTCACCTGGATAACTTTAACTCTCATCCGATTGGGCTCACTGCTTCCAGCCTGATTTCTTTTCTCTAAAACACTGTCTGAGCCAGAATGAACTCTGTGATCAGAGGGCATGGTGCTCTAAAATGACATCTCTTAAAAGTGACCTTTGAGCTGAAGCTGGGTGATGAGAAGGTGCCAGGTGAGGAGATTTGGCATGGTTGTTCTAGACAGGGGAAACAAAAAGGTCAAGGTATTAATTCAGGAATAAAGTGGGCATGATGGATGGACACACACAGAGTGGGTGTCTTCAGTGCAGGACAGAAGAAGAGAAAACGTAAGATAAAATCAGGGAGTTAGAAAGAAAACAGTATGAAAGTCATATTAGGTCTTATAGTACAGGATACAATGTAGTATTAGAACTTTTTTTGAGAGCAATAGAAAACTATTGGAATGTTTTTAAGTATGAGAGACATGTGATGTAATTCATATTGGCAATATTCTGCCTTTTGAATGAATAAAAACAGAAGTTTGGGGTGGAAGCTGTTGTTGTAGACAGGCTGAGAATGAAAGGAATGGGATTTAAATTGAAGGCAGAGATACAGATCGTACACTGACATATAACAGAACGTGAAGACTTTCTGGATATGTGTGGTAGAAGGCAGAGGTAATGAGGGAAGGAAAGAAACCAAGAATGACTTTGCCTAGCCAACTCCGTTTGGACTTGAGGTTTGGAAATCTGAGGAAGAAGCAGATTTTGTAGTAATTAGGGAAAATAAAAGTCTACTGATATAACTTTGTTAAATTTAAGATGCCATTGAAACTTGGAGAATAATTAGAATTGGGGATATAGTTTAGAAGCTAATTACCAAATAAATAGTATTTTAAAAAATCCATTTGACAAAAAATAAATCACTAAGGGAAGAGAAGTAGAGAGGTCTTAGCAAAGAGCCCCAGCAGTGCAAAAAAAAAAAAATTTTTGTTTTTCAGAGAACGAAGAGTCACAAAGTAGAGTAGGCTTGGATGAGGGATGGTGTTACAGAAAGTCAGAGAAGGAGGTGTTTCAGGAGGAGGCTGTAAATAATCATGGCAAATGTTAAGAGCGGAGGAGAAGATAAGGTCAGGATACATATCATGAATCTGGCAAATGGAGGCCCTCGGTGACCTCGTAAGAACTCTTTCAAGAGGGCAGTGGTGAAAGTTCCTGAGAGACAGCTGATAGACAGGCTGTTGCAGAGGTAAGGAATAAGGTCGAGGGAGATTTCTGTTTGAGGTAAATGATTCTAAACCATAAGAATAGATGGAAAAAATCCAGTAGAAAAAGGGAAGTTGTGGACAAAGGGTAGAAAACATAATTTCAGGCATGAAATCAATGGGTGAGTAAGAAAGGATAGGGAATAGATTTCAAAGGGACAGGTGGACTTTGGTTATGAAGATAAACAGTTAACCTACTTTAGTTTGAGAATGCAAAGTATTTGTGAAGAGAAGTTGGTAGGCAGATTTTATGAGAGGAAAAATTTTATTTTGTGAGTCTTGTGAGAGTCTTGTGATACTTTGCTATCTCAAGAATGGAAGAAAAAGTATCCAATGTACTCAGCCCTAATATGAAGCTAATTTATAGCTTTCATATGAAGGCTAAAACCCAATTACAGCACAAGAATATGGGGAAAAGGGCAAGGGAGGGGACAGGAGGGGGGAGGCTGGATGTAGGGAAGGCAATTGGTGGAATCACACCTATGGTGCATCTTAGAAGGGTACTGGTAAAACTTACTAAATGTACAATATCAATGTCTTCATATAGTGATTAAGAAAATGCCATGAAGGTTATCTCTAAAGTACGATCAAAATATTTCTGATTGTATATGAAGCACATTCTGCCTTATGATTGCACCAATGTACACAATTATGATTTAATAAAATTATTTAAAAAAATAAAAAAAAGAATGGAGAAGCAATAATCCTATGTACTGAATTCTGAATGAGGACAATGACCTAGTATATGGTAGGAGGTGGAGGAAGGGGAGAGCAGAGAGAGGTAAGAAGAGAGGGAGGTGGGGGAAAGGGAGAACAGAGAGATGGAAAGAGGGAGGGGTGGTGGAAGGGAGGAGCAGAGAGAGGGAAGGAGGGTCATGGTGTGTGACACATCTTTTGGGAGGGACACACAATTATAAGAGGGATGTTACCTAACAAATACAATCAATGTAACCTGGTTCATTGTACACTCAATGAATCCCCAACAATAAAAAATGAAGTGCACATGAACATACGATAATAATATATCTTGTTACCTATTTTGCAAAAATTAAAAAAGACAATGTTGGATAGGATATTAGAAAGAAAACCACTTAGAGATAATGTAAAGTGGCTAAATATCATTAGAAGGCAACTGGCAAATAATATAAAAGGGAAATAAGTTTATAGAAAATGCTGTATAATGTGGACAATATTTATAATGTTTAAACTATATATCTGTAATACATGTCTAGTGTGTGTAAATATAAATGAACACATATACGTACATTGGTAAATGAATAAAAATGGATCTGGGAGGATATATACCAAAGCATTCACATTTTTATCTCTGGATAAGAAAAGGTGTATTGTAGAGAAAGAATGCAAAACAGGAAATATCACTTTTATCTTGCATATACCTCTATGTGTTTGCATTTTTATAATGGACATGTTTTCATGTAGGGGAAAAGTAATTACAATAAGTACATTACTTTAAAAATTAATGGCTTATTCTAACATTCAGAGATAAATTTATAGCTGTAAACATCTTAGTATTTAAGATACTAAGCAAAAACAGGGTAAAAATGAAATAAGCTAAAATTTAACATAAGTAGTTGTGGAAAATCACAAGGAAATAAGAAATCAACAAGTACAAGAGCAAGGAATTAAGATTAATTAAAAACAGAAATTATTAAATTCAAATGAAGAAAATAGAATTCCTAAATCAATCAAGGAATTGCTAAGTAAATTAAAGTCAACCAGGCAGATAAACTTCTGACTGGTCTTATGAGGAAAAAAACTGAAATCACAAAATTATACAACTAAATAAGGATAAAAGCATAAGAACTGACATAACAATAAGTTAAAATACTAGATCTTATAGTAATTGGTAAAATATTAATGCATTTGATTCATATGCTGCATCTGCAAATACATTTGATCCAATTTCTTAGAATTCTTATACTCAGACCAGTCATCTTTTGCCTTAATACTTTTAAAGTTTTGATTTCATATAGACTTTTTAAGCATAATGTTATTTGATTATATAAATGCTCAGAAATGCATGTCATTCTTCTAAAAACTTCTGTGCACAAATAGATATTTTAATTACTCATTACAGACATTCTAAGCTTAATTTTGAAGAAATGAAGTAAATAAATGCTCAGAAATGCAGGCATTTTTCTAAGCAGCCCCTACCTTTCTGGTACTAAAAAAGTCATGTTTATAAACTAACAAGCTGGCTGGATGAGTCACTAAAGCCATATGGAAAAACCAAACTCATTTGTTTGCTGGGTAAAATAATTTGTATAAAGAAGTTATAAAATGATATACATGTTGATGCTAATAAGTTTGAGAACTGCAATGACAGAGATATTTGTCTATTTATATATACTTAAGGATCAATACAGTGCCTATTGCTGTTTAAGGAACAAGTGATATTCTCTCCATTTCTGGGCAACATAGGGCTGCAGCATCCTTAGGACTAAAGAGCATCCACCTTCACTAGCCTCTCCAGGGTGTGCATCCCTGAGAACACCAAGAGGCAGTAGTGGATGGAGTAAGGAACATAGTAGATGTCATACCTGGTGATGTGGCACCCTTAGAAGTTTGAGGGATATAGATATTCTGATCAATAAGGAGGCTGAGGAGCACAGGGAATCTCAGAAATAACTGGGGAGACGTGAAAGTGTGCAAAGGCAGGTGGAGACTGAAGTTCTACCCTTTGGTAGGTTGGAGCTACAAATCAAAGCAATAGAAGTGTTACTGTGATTGTGTTTGTACTCACAAACTACTTAGGTCTAAAGACACTTGAGTTACTTAAGCACAAATGAAAACTAAAAAAATTACAAAGGAAATGATTGATATAATTGATTACATAAAAACTAAACACTTTTGTCTGCCAGGAAAATGACAAATGGAAAAATATTTGTAACATAAGTGACAAAAAGTTAATATCTTTAATATGCAAAGAACTTTTATGTTGATGAGAAAAAGACAAATATCCTCATATAAAAATTAGTAAAAACGAATGCAAACTATAAACAATAAAGTGATGCAAGGTACAAATAAACATGACAAACACTCAATCTCTATAAAACTCAGAGAATTGCAAATTGAAGCAATGATGGCATATGACTTGTGGTCTATCAAATATGTTTTTAAATTGCTTTTTATTGAAGTATACTAGATATGTAGAAAAGAGAACGTATCAAAAGTGTACAGCTAGGGCAGTGCCTGTGGCTCAAAGGAGGAGGGCACTGGCCCCATATACCAGAGGTGGTGGGTTCAAACCCGGCCCCAGCCAAAAACTGCAAAAAAAAAAGTGTACAGTGTACAGCTAGCTAAATTTTCATCAGCTAAAGCTATCCCTACAGCTAGTATACAGATTGAGAAACAGAACATTACCTGCATCCAAAAATTCCTCTCATATTCCCTGCTAGTCACAACCTCCCAACCCCTGTCCAAGGATAACCACTACATGAATTCTAACAGCACACTTTTGCCCATTTTTGGCTTTCATATAAATTAAATCATATACTACACATTCTTTTGTCTACCTTCTTTAGTTCAGATTACTTTTGTGAAGCTCACCTTATATTGTAGAGTGCAGTCATGGATCATTCATTCTTGTTGCTATGTTAAATAATGCATTATGGGTATTCTAAAATTCATCCATTCTACTGTCAATGGGTGTCGGTTTCCAGTGTGCTACTGCTATGAATAGTATGCCCTTAAACATTTTAGTACATGTCTTTTGGTGCCTCTGAGTACACATTTCTGTGGAATATATATTTAAACTAAAATTGGTGTGTCATACTGTATGTGTTTTTTCAAGATTAATAGAGACTGACAAATGTTTGCCCCAAAGGTATGTCCCATTGTATGAGAGTTCCAAGTGCTCCAAATCCTCATGAACACTGGTGTTTTCCATCATTTTGCATTATAGCTATTCTAATGGGTATGCAGTACTATCTCATTTTGGGGTTTTATTTGCATTTCCTTAAGTATAATGAAGCTAAACACATTTTTATGTTTATTGATCATAGACGTGTTTATTTATAAAGTATCTGTTCAAGTCCTGTGTCCATTTTCTCTTAGGCTGTATGTCTTTGTCTTATTGATTAGTAGATGTTCTTTATCTAGTCTAGATAAGGGTCTATTGTCAGATATGTTCATCGTAAATATCTCCTACTCTTCAGATTCCCTTTTCTCTTTCTATTAATGAACAGAAGTCAATAATTATAATATATTTATTTAAAAATGTTTTTTTATGGTTGGTACTTTACTAGTCTTATTTAAATAATGCAAAGTAACAAACATATTTGCCTATTTTTTCTCAAAAATTTTATGAGTTAATTATTGTCAAAGATTTTTTTTTTTTTTGAGACAGAGTCTCACTTTGTCACCCTCAGTAAAGTTCAATGGCATCATAGCTCACAGCAATCTCAAACTCTTGGGCTCAAGTGATTCTCTTGCCTCAGTCTTCCAAGTAGCTGGGATTACAGGCACCCACCACAATGTCCAGCTATTTTTAGAGATAGAATCTTGCTCTAGCTCAGGCTGGTCTCAAACTCCTGAGTTCAAGAAATCCACCCGCCCCAGCCTTCCAGAGTGCTAGGATTATAGGCATGAGCCACTACACCTACTCTATGGGCAAAGATTTTAAAAATATAATTCAATATTAGCAACTGTCTAGAAAAATGGATATACACAATGCTAAATGACAATGTAAATTATTAGAAACTGATGTTTAATTTGACAAACTTAAAATTTTTGGTCATTTATATACTTGATCTAGTAATTCAACAATCAAGAATTCATCCTAAGGCAATAGTAAGGGTGACACAAAAGGATTTATACACAAAGATGTTTAGTATTACATTTTTAATAATAGCACAGAATAAATAAAACTACAAAAAAATTAATGACCTTCAAGAAATGATTAAATGAATGTGTAATAGTCACAATCTGGAACACTATACACTGGTTCAAAATAATTAAAAACTCTCTATGCATTGATAAGAATAGACCCCTAAAACATACTGATGAGTAAAAATGCAAAATTACATACATATATAACATAATGTATAAGGCAAAAGCACCAACTCAAGTAACAAAAAACATTAACCCTAAATAAAAACATTAAAATTCAATTCCATTAAAATTAACAAATTACATTTCTCAAAAGACTCCATAGAGTGAAAACTGAAGATTCAGAACAGGAGAATGTATTTGCAACGCATCTAAACTGACAAAGGACTGGTATTCAGAATACATAAGGAACTAAAACTCAATAGGAAAAAAAAATAAAAACAGGCAACGTAATAGGAAAAAAAGGTTTGAACAGGTATCTCTTTAAAATGGTAAATTCAAATGGCCAATAAACATATCAATAAGTGCTCATCTTCATTAATAATCAGGAAAAGGTAAATTAAAATCACAAAAACTACCACTACACACCCATCAGATAGGAAAAGCTCAAAGGATACAACAGCACCCAACACTGTTAGAGAGGATGTAGAATAGAACTTCTCACATGTTGGGAATGGGAGTGTAAACTGGTACAAACATTTTTAAAAACATTTTAGCATTATGTAACAGAGCTAAAGAGATGCATACCCAATGACTCAATGTTTCTACTCCTAGATTTATAACCTAGAGAAACTCATGCTCATGTGTACCAAGACACATATAAAAATAAAAAATTTGTACTAACATTATTTGTGACTGTCTACCAAAATTGAAAACAATCCAAATGTCTTTCAACTATAGAATGGATAAACAAGCAGTGGTATATTCATGCAGTGGGATACTATCCTGCACTGTGAGGAAAATGAGAAAAGGATAGCTGTAGGCAAAAATATAGATTAATCTCACAAAGGAGAATGAAAAAGATCAAAGAACAAAAGAATATATTAGATACAGCATAATTCTATCTCCACAAGGTTAAAAAACAATAAAAAAACCTACAACATTTAGGGATATATACCCAAATAATAAAATTATTTTTTAATAAAAGGCAAGGAATAATTGGTGGGACCTCACCTATGGTGCATCTTACAAGGGTACATGTGAAATTTACTAGGTGTAGAATATAGATGTCTTAACACAATAACTAAGAAAATGCCATGAAGGCTATATTAACCAGTTTGATGAAAACATTTCAAGTTGTAGATAAACCAGCACATTGTACCCTATGATTGCATTAATGTACACAGCTATGATTTAATAAAAAAGGAAAAAAGAAGGCAAGGAAATGAGTATGATAAAATTAGGATAGCATTGGATGGATGGTGGAACCAGTGAGAGACCCATAGGAGGCTGGAGTGCTAGCAATGTTCTATTCTTTGACCTCAGTGTAGTACTCCAGGTGCTCATTTTGTAATAATTTGTTATATTGAACGTTTACATTCTGTGACTTTTCTTTGAGCTTATGTGACAATAAAAAGTTTTAAAAGCACACACACAAAATCTCAATTGTTATTTAAATGTGTGAAATCTGTTTGAAAGGACACTAGTCAAATTAACTATAGGGGAGACTGGCGACCTCTGGATAGGAAATGAAGAGGACAGGAGCCAGGGTTTGGGAAGGGGGTAGTCAAAGGGGACTTCAACCTTATCTACAATGTTTTTAATTTAAAAAGTAGGGGTAGGCACAGGGGTTCACACCTATAATACCAGCACTTTGGAAGGCCTACGTGGGAGGATTGCTTGAGGCCAAAAGTAGAGACCACCCTGGGCAACATAGCAAGATCCCAGTTCTACACAAAGTAAGACAACCTCCCAGGCAAGTTAGTTCATGCCTGTAGTCCCAGCTATTTGGGAGGTTGAGGCAGGAGGATCTCTTGAACCCAGGAGTTCGAGCCTACAGTGAGCCATGATCATGCCACTACACTCCAGCCTCAGAAACAGAGCAAGATTATGTCTCTTAAAAAAAGAAAAGTATATTATTCATGCACCCATGTATCATTAAAGGTAAATTTTGATGTAAGTATAAAAACAAAGAAAAAATTTAATAAGTATGCTTTATTCGAAAGTTGTTAAATTATATAAAACTATTCACAAAACACATGAAAGTGCATATACATTTATAGGAAAATATATTGAATTATTAATTTTGTTAATCTCTGGGTCATGGGATTGTGGATGGTCTTACTGGGGCTCATAAAACAATACTTCAAAATATAGCACTTTGACATGCTGATCTGAAGAAGAAAGCCTCAAGGTCTCCTTGACCTCCCCGCCTCCTCTCAATCCCCTGTCTCTCCCAAAGCACGAGATGAAGTTGTTCTCTGAAGCTTCCTTATCTGCATACAGTCAAATTTACCAAAGAAGAAAACAACTACCTCCAATTCCTTCCCTCAGTTTTCATTAACTGAACTCACATCACAGGAAGAAAACCTGAAGTCTTTCAACACATCTGGCCAGACTTGTCACAAACTATTGTCTTCTCTGAAGGCTCAGCAGATTTTTGTACCAAGGCAGTGTATGTTCTTTAATACCATTGAATTCCCCTAAAAATCATTTACTATCCTCCCTAAAATCATCCATACTTCCACATTTCCCCTTCCCTAAGAAGAAGGTTATAGGGTGTGTATCTGGATCCTATTGTGTGGTGGGGTAATCACTCTGTGATTCTCTCCTGTGCATAATACAGCTAATAAACTTTATGCCTTTTTCTGTTAATCTGCCTTTTGTCAGTTGATTTTCAATGAACCTTCAGAGCACGAAGTGTAAGTTTTCCTTGGGTCCCTACAGATAATTTTGTTCTTTCTGAATGTTCTGAATATTTTATAGTAAGTATGTAGATACTTGAGTTATAAAAAACCATAAGAATCAATAAGAACAATAGAAATGGGCAAATGACAGAAATAGACATCGCACAAAGGAATAAACTCAAATGCCTCATAAAAATATGAAAAAATTCAAATAAGTGAAAATTTAAATTAAAATAAAACATCATTTTTTAACACAGCCAGGCAAAGACTTCAAATATTTAGAGTATCCAGTGTGGTCTAGGGTATAAGCACAATCTCATATGCTTCCTGGTGGAAGTACAAATGAGAATTGCATAAATATACAAATTAGAGGACTGGTAAAAAGAAATACAGGTGTACATGTGCTATCCCACATCATCCTATTTGAATTAGAAGTCATTTTTAGAAACACTTATAAATATGGGAATACACTAAATATATAATGTTACCCCCAATTTGATTGCAGCTTTGAAAAAACAGAGTATATGTGTATGAGTATAAAAGTGCAGGTCAATGAGTATGTAGAAAATCATCTAGAAGGAAATAGGATATTAACAGGGGTTTTCAATGGGTAATTTTTATTTCTCTCTTTATGATTTTCTGTATCTTTAGATTCTCTTCAATGAATTCATTAGAAATACTTAAACACAAATTTTTAAATGTTTAAAAAATTGGCATTAACACTAACAGTGATCTAGTGGTCTGATGACTTCTTTTATAAAAATTACTTCTGACATGCTCACCACTTTCATGCCTCTCTCCAGCCAACCCTGTAATTCACACTGGTCTTATCCAGAGCCTCTCCTTTGCTCTGTAAATCTTGCACTGGCCTTTAGCCAAGAGCAATAAAACCTGACCTGACCTGACCTGCAAGTTCAGTCAGTGGTAACAAAAGGAATTTATATCCTTGGCTCTGCTAAACACTGTCTTTCCTTCCTACCCCAGTCCTTGTATCTTTGAATTGCTGTCACATTACCAAATTATGTTGGGGTTAATGGGCCAACTGTTAAGATATCTATTGATCTTTAACATGCCTTCCCTGTTAACATTAGAATATTATGAAATATACATATGGTAGATAATAACTTCATATAAATGAAATGCCAGTCTTCATAAATATTTGAAAAGGCATACTTGGTATGGGTCAGCAAACTTCTACATGTCATTACTCATTCCGTTCCCTTGGGGCTGCAAAGCTGAGTTAATCAAGTACAGGTCAGGAACAGGTCATCTACCACTGAAGGCTTGTGAATACCCATAGAAAATTTGAAATAATGAACACCTTTTGGTATCTCTTTTACTTTGCATAGTGGTGAACACCAGAAACTCTAAATACAGAATTCATCTCATATTTTCAGCACTTATTTCTCATCATGTTTCATACTTGGTTGACTATTAGCTAGAATTCACCAAACACCACTCATTCACAAGTATTTATTAAGTGTTCACTAGTGAAAGGTACAGTTCTAATCATTTATTGTACAATAGTGAACAAACAGTATAAATCTTGGCCATTATGGGGACTGTGTTAGAATTGAGGAGGACAAACTATAAACAAAAAAAGAGTAAATAAATGATATCCTTTGTTAAATCATGATTAATACTACGAAAAATAGAAGTAAGAAAAAAATAGAAGTGCAGAAAGTAGGGTAGAGTTTGCAAGTAGACAAAGAGTGGTCAGGGTAAGACTTACTAAGGAGATGACTATGATAGACACATCAGGTCCAGATTCTCCCTCAAGTAAAGAGTTGTTGCACAGCTTATAGAAATGGTGATAACTCCTTCAGAGATTGTCTCATCTACAGAAAAGTACCAAGAGGGAGAATAAAGGACTGGTGCTTTCAGCCCAACGGGGGACAACTCTGATAGGCCATTTTAGCTCCAGAGTTCAATGTAGGACCAGTCAAAGCTGTCATCAAGCCTTTGTCACAGATCAATTTCTCCCTTTGGCCACTCTTGCCTCCCTTCTGCACAAGTTGATCCCAAGAGCTCTCCCTAAGATATATTGCATTCCAAAGATCATCTCAGAGTCTGCTTTCCATGGAACTCAACACACAACAGTGACATTTGAACAAATGCTTGAAAGAGATGAGACAGTGGAATAAGCCATGCATATATCTGGAAGGAAAGCATTCCAGAAAGAGAGCACAGTACAGTGCAAAGGCCCTAAGTACAGTTCAAAGGCACCATTTTATGTAAAGGCAGGAGTATGCCTGGGGTGATCAAAGAACAGTAAGAAAGCCAGTGAGATGTGTCACGATTTCAAAGGAGTTGGTAGGAAATAAGATCTTTGGCTATTACTCAACATGAGATGGAAAATTATGAGAGGGTTTTGACCAGAAGTATGACCTGATCTGACTTACACTTCTAAAAATTCACCATGACTGCTATCCACTGTATGGAGAACACACTACAGAAGGCATCATGGAAACCAGAGATTATTAAAGTAATCTAGGGTTGACTGCTGATGGCAGCTTAGTACAGGGAGCTGGCAGTGGATTTAGAAAGAAATGGTCAGATTTTAAAGCATTATAAAGGTAAAGCAAGCTTTCAGGAATTCCCAATGGGTTAGATGAATAATTTATGAGAAATAGCATAGTTCATGTTTGAGCATGTTAAACTTGGGATGTCTCTAATTCATCTAAGTGGCGATATCTAGTATAGGGTTGATAACGGAGCCTAGCATTCAGGAAAGTGGTCAGGAGACAGTATGGTATTTAGATCCTTCAGACTGGATGAAATCACCAAGGGAGTAAGCACAGACAAGGAAGAGAAGAGACCTAAGGACCAGCATACTCCAGTGTTGAGACTTCTGGGAGAAGAGGGGAACCATCAAAGAACACTGAGAAGGAAGAACCATTAAGAGTGGAGGTGAAGAGAGAGTGATTTACTAGAAGCCAAATAAAAAATACTTGATCAACTATGCTCATAGGTCAAGGAAGGTGAAAGCTGAGACCAACACTAGAATCAGCCATGTGGAGAACATTGGTGAGGAACAATTGGAAAGGAGGGAAATGAAAATCACTGGAATAAAGAGAAGGAATTTTAAAATTCTATTTCTCACTTCCTATCTCTCTATCAAAAGATACATCCACCAAAATAAGGATGCTGGAATAGGTCGGAAGATGGCGGCAGAGACGGTCCCGTAGTCCTTCTCTCCCTGTCAACAGGTGAGAGGGAGGGAGGTCTGGATCTTTCCCTGTGTGAATTATTGGAGTGGATGGGCAGCTGGAGATGCACAGTGAGTTGGTAGATTGTTGTGTATGAGATATAGTTCATAACCGTGGAAATTGCTGTAAACCATTTCCCTCTGTGCGGCGGAGGGGGGGCCGGTCCCTCCCACAGGGAGGAGAGCAGGTCACAACACACAAAACCTAATTGGAGAAAATTCCACCAAATTGTGTATCTCAGAGTTTGACGACCAGAAAGGGGTGCTGCTAGGATCCACGGAGACCCAGGTTCAAGCGAGAGCTGATGGGACGGGACCCTGCCAGAAACAGACATATGGGAGTTCCCAAAATGGCCAGTGCCTTTTCCCCAGATCATTGGGAAGAGGTCACTGCTTGCCCAGGTGG
>CAUYON010069210.1:0-64195 GCA_963573935.1 Arctocebus calabarensis
TGGCAGACGCCTGTAGTCCCAGCTACTTGGGAGGCGGAGACAAGAGACTCACTTGAGCCCAGGAATTGGAGGTTGCTGTGAGCTGTGATGCCACAGCACTCTATCCAGGGTGACAGCTTGAGGCTCTGTCTCAAAAAAAAAAAAAAGTGCAAACCTACTAATAAATTAGTCCCAAAGGAATCATCAGGGAGGTTGATGATTAAAAATCATGAAAATCGGCAAGGAGTGGTAGCACACGCCTGTAATCTTAGTACTCTGGGAGGCCGAGGCCGATGGATCACTTGAGCTCAAGATTCCGAGACCAGCCTGAGCAAGAGTGAGACCCCGTCTCTACTAAAAAAAAAAAAAAATAGAAAAATTAGCTGGGCATTGTGGTGGGCACCTGTAGTCCCAGCTACTCAGGAGGCTGAGGCAAGAGGATGGCTTGAGCCCAGGAGTTTGAGGTTGCTGTGAGCTACGACGCCACCTCACTCCAGAGCGAGACTTTGTCTCAAAAATAAATAAACAAATGAATAAATAATACAAATTATAAGAATCAATCAGATATGGGTGTTAGTCTTGGCTCTGTCAACTAGATAGCTGTTGTGTGACCCTGGACAGTTCCTAATATTTCTGAGCCCTGGTTTCTTCACGTGTAAATGAGGACAGGGGAGCGGGAGGTTCATGTGATATCACATGTGGAAAGTGCTCACACAGTTTATATAAACACATACAAATACAGTTCAATAAATGTCGATTAGTATTATATTCCATGAAATTCATTGGGGAATTGTTTATAATGAAATAAAATCTGAAGGATCCTAAATATTATATCTAGCTACAGGGGGTTGTCCAGATAAGTTATTGCTACATTTTTAGAAATAAATTATTATACAGTCATGAAAAGCCTGTTCATTTTTTTTTTTTAACCAAATGGGTGAATTTGTTATTTATTTATTTTTTATTTCAGATGGATATGAGGGCACAAACAATTAGGTTACAATGTTTGCATTTGTTAAGTAAGGTCCCTGCTGCAATTGTGTCCTGTGCCCAAAAGGTGAACCGTATACCCTTACATTGTGCCCATTCGGTGGGAGCACACCAACCCTCCTCCTTCCTCTCCTGTCTCCCTGCCCGCCTCCCTATACCCTTCCCTCCCCCCCAACTTGAATTGTATTGAGTTTTCTTTTTTGTTGTTGTTGTTTTTGGCCAGGTCTGGGTTTGAACCCACCACCTCTGGCATACGGTGTTGGCGTCCTACTCCTTTGAGCCACAGGCACCGCCCTGTATTGAGTTTTCCTTTCTTGTGCGGGTATACTAGCTCGTCCACTGGTTTCCTATTAATATTGAGTATATTGGATACCTGCTTTACTAAGAAGAATGTGTTTCAGCTCCATCCAGGTTAAAACAAAATATGTAAAGTAGCTCTTTTTTTTTTTTGAGACAGAGCCTCAAGCTGTTACCCTGGATAGAGTACTGTGGCATCACAGCTCACAGCAACCTCCAATTCCTGGGCTCAAGCGAGTCGCCTGCCTCTGCCTCCCAAGTAGCTGGGACTACAGGCGCCCGCCACAATGCCCGGTCATTTTTTGGTTGCAGCCGTCATTGTTGTTTGGTGGGCCCGGGCTGGATTGGAACCCGCCAGCTCTGGTGTACATGGCTGGCGCCTTAGCCCATTGAGCCACAGGTGCTGAGCCGTAAAGTCTCTTTTTTATAGCCAAATAGTATTCCATGATATACATAAACCATAGTTTATTAATGCATTCATGGGTTGATGAGCACCTGGGTTGTTTCCACATCTTGGTGTATGTTGCTTAGTTGTAAACTGAGCTGTGATAAACAATCTAGTGCAAATCTCCTTATGATAAAATGATTTTTTTTTCTTCTGAGTAGATACCTCATAAGGTCTATTTTGAGTTCTTTGAGGATTCTTCATAGTTCTTTCCAAAGAGGCTATCTTAGTTTGCAATCCCACAAGAAGCCTGTTCTTAAAGAATATTTAATAATGCAAGTAAAATGCAAAATGAGATGAAGTGGAAAAGGTAGGATACCTACTCTTGGTATGTAAATATATGCCTATGTTTATTAGAGTGTGCAAGTGGATGTGTATACTGCAAGGAAACACAGCAAAATCTTAACAGGCCATCTGTGAATAATGGAATTATGGAAATTTGAATTTTCCCTTCATTTGTACCGTAAATATGTGTTACTTTAAAGTCAGTAGAGGAATAACACTAATTTAAAAGTGTGTAAAGGATGCTCAGTTTTCTTACAGATAACAGGACCTGACCACATCAATCATTTGTGGATGCAAGAAGATTAAATTGCTGGCTCTGCTTCTTTACCCTTCCCTGTGCCCATGCACTTGACTGTGTGTTTCTTCCAGAGAAAGCACCCTTATAGCCTCTTGACATTGGATTTGGCCTGCGACCTCTTTTGGCCAGTGAGATGTGGAAAGAAGTGACAGCTGCAAGTTCTGTGTTTTGATCTTAAGGCACATGTTTCCAGGTGCCTTCTTGTATGTCTGCTGTTGCCATGGGAGGAAGATGCTCCTGCATGTGGAGCAGACCAGCATCCCAAAGGTGCAGCTTAGAGCTGACCAGCTGACCTGTAAAGAGATGGGCAATGCATGCTTACACGTGCTGCTCAGATGGTGTGCTTGTTTGTTACACAGCAATAGCTGGCTGATACAGTGTGACTGAAATGTTTTACATATACTCAAATCCATCAGAAGGAGGCTTTTGTTACCTCCAGAAGGAACAACTAGAATATAATGATAAGAGAGCCAAAAGCCATCGTTAGACAGAAGGAATAAATTCTAATGTTCCATGGCAGAGTTGGTTGACTATTAACAACAGTGTATTTTCTTATTCAAAATAGCTAAAAGAGAATTTGAAAATGTTCTAAACTCATAGAAATAAATACTTGAGGTGAGAGACACTATAAATACCCTTTCTTGATCATTACACAGGCTATGTATGTAACCAAATATTTCACTACCTATCAATATGTACAGACATTGATGTCACTAAAAAAAAAAAGCTGAAATCTAAAACATTTTGAAATCAGCAAATTTTCAATGCTCTCCAAGGCAAAGGAGCCCTGACCCTCCCCAGTGATCTGAGTATGCTTTCAGACACTGTTAGAGTCTAAGAATTAGAGTCGCTAATAGTAAGAATCTCCTCGATATCTCCTCCCTAGATAGCACCCAGTTCTAAGACAACAAAATGCTAATCCCAAGTTAGACAATTGTCTTCTTCTGATAAAAATTATACATATTCATTATATTCATTCATATCATTATGGATAATTCAGACAGGTAAACAGAAAAATCACCCCTAATTCCACCTCCAAAATAATTTATGTCCAGCATTGGATATATACATGTATATGTTTATATGTTTACCATGGAAAGAAGAACATATTACATATTCTGTCTTATAATCTCCTGTTCATTTCACTGTGTTCTATGAGTCTCCCCAGGCCATTCTGCACCTGCACAGCTATTTCAAAATGTAGAGTTGTTACCTAGTTTTCCACTGAAAGGAAGCAACGTAAATAACTACCTAACTCCTGGGGTAATGTATGTAGATTACCTCCAGTTTTTGGCTACTATACGCCATCCCATACTGGATGTCCGTGAACATCTCTGATTGTTTCTAAAGGTTATTGCTGGAGGTGGGAACTCTGGGTCAGGGTCTAAATGCCATTGTCCTTGACTGTCTGATGGGAGGGGTATGATCTCAGTGACCTGCATTGTTTTCTTCCCCTCTCTCTGACTTTCTGTCGAATTTAAACACCCCTGGGAAGGAGGGACCCCTTAAGCCAACATCAACCAAAGCACCTTAGCTTGACTAAATCAGAACTTTACAGCAAAAAGCAGGGTCTGGGAGAAATGAGGATGGAAAAGATAAGCAATGAAGGTGTCACAGTCTCAGCCTCACACGACTCCATGAGATGGATCCTCCTGCAGCTTTATTGGGCAGGCAAGGAAACTGTTCCCAAGGGGCTGAAGGTCAACTCTGCATCTGGACCAGTGTCACGGTCAAGAGCCTTTAGAGACATGGTTCTCTGCTCTGGCCCATCATTCTTCAGACAGCAGAGGCAGCACATGGACCACCGGGGAGCCTCCTTCTTTCTGTACAGGTGAACCTGTGTCAAGGTCCCACTGGCCATCCTGTGACTCTGCTTCATTGACTCTGGGTGTGACATGTGGGGCCCAGGGGATCTAAGGTGGGCTCAGCTCTTCACCCTCCAGGTTTCCATGGGCACCATTTTACATTTCAGGTATGGCAGAGACTGTCCAGCTGTCCACCAAATATCTTTCTTCTTCTT
Source organism: Arctocebus calabarensis (assembly GCA_963573935.1). NCBI lineage: Eukaryota > Metazoa > Chordata > Mammalia > Primates > Lorisidae > Arctocebus > Arctocebus calabarensis. Next base: position 4,315 of record CAUYON010069210.1, read on the forward strand.
CTTGGGCATACAGCAGGGGAGTGAGACCATGCGACAGCACCCCCACCAACAGGATGACAGCTAAAATGACGTATCTACTTCAAGTCTTTGAGACCCTCCTATGAGCTCTTGACCTTTCTGCCAGCCTGATGCAGACAAACAGAATGACCTGCCCTGTCTTCCTTGCAAAGGGAGCCGTCTTCCACACATAGCAGCTTCTTCATCAAAGTGCAAACCAAGAAAGGCAATAGAGAGAAGAGGCTAGCAAGGTGGCAACCTTGATAGGTACCGATTGGTGGGTGCCTTCCCCAAAGGCTTGTGCTGGACAGGACCCAGCCTCCTTTCATCTTGTGGTGCCAACCAGTCAAGAACACATGCTTTGGCGCTGACATACAACTTTTGTTGCATCATGTGTTTGGGAGTTAGTTTACTGGGGCAGCTAGCATTACTTAAGCAATACTCAGAATTCACTGAGCAATTTGTGCAGCACTTGTGCTCCACATGCATCTGCCTTTTCTACCCACAGCAGGACTGTGGCCTTAGGAATATTATTCCTGTTTTTCCAGAGCAGTGACTGAGCTCGGATGAGAACTCAGGCCTTCTGGGTCCTCATCCCACGATGGGCACAGCTTGAGGGCTCTGGAGGAGCTAACATTGCAGGGTCCTGCTGCCTCTGATGCCACTAGGAGAGCACAGGAGAGTGGTGAAGAGCACCAGGCTGGAGTCTAATAGGGCAGGGCCCAGGCCCTCCAATTTGCCTATGCCTCGGTTTCTCCATCTGTCCCATGGCACCCGCCACATAGTCTCATTTGAAGATAGGATGAGATTATGAATATAAAGCGCTCTCAGTATGTGGGGCAGATGACAGACTCACCTGGAGCAGGCACCCCCTGCGCTCATACCTGCCCAGCCACCTCCAGCCCTTCCCGTCCCAGCCCTCAACCTTCCTGAACCTCATCTCTAAGCAAAGGGCTTTCTTCCCCTCCGCTGCAGCGCTTGGAAGCTCTGCTGTGATGGAGGAACTGGGACGCCTCCACCATGCTTCATAGTTACCCGGAAGCCCAGATGTGTCAATTATTCATCAGGCAGACTTTCTCCATCAAAGGACCCGACATTCTGGAAGCTTTTCCCCCAAGTTGCCTGCTGTGAGAGTCTCAGGGTCCTACTGATTTAGTGAGCTGGGAAGAGAAATGAGTCTGCTGCTTCCAAAGAGCAGACTGGCTGGGTTGATCTAAATAAGAGGGAGGAAGGTTGACCTGGTTTGGGCCAGTTATTTGGGGCTGGCCTTCTGGGACAGCTCCCCAGGGGGCTGGGCAAGGATGCAAGGCAGGAGCAGCGGGAGGTCTGGGTGCTGCAGGCACTTCCCATGGGTGGGCAGGGCCACCAGCAAAGCTTTCTGCCCTGGGCTGCACCATTTGCGTATGGTCCCCACCTTGGTGGAGGTTGGTGTCCCCATGGGCTCTGGTCTCTGACCTGCCTCCAGCAATCCTCAGGGGTCCCCAGTTAGCACCAGCCTTTGCATCTATGCTCAGCATTCTCATCACGGACTCCTTCCTTCTGGATAGCTCGGATGAGGACAAGAAACCACAAACAGACGCAGCCAACTCAAACAAGACTATTAACTTTCATGCAACTAAAGCATTGGCTGACTTGGCTGGCTTCTTGCATTTTAAACCTGAAAGGGGCCTTGGAAGTTATCAGGCCTCACTCCTTCAAATACTACGACTTGCCAGCTGCTGACAGAGTGGGCCCCTTGCCTTAGGAGGCAGCCTGAGCCCCTCAGCTCTGTTTAAGGTCAGTGACACATTTAACCCCAGGACACCTCCAGCTTCCTCTGCGGTCATACTCTGGCATGGAAACTCCCCTCCGGCCACAAAACTGGTTGTTCCACATGGTTTGCACCTTCTCCGGTCTGGCTCTTTCCATGTCTGCTCTGGAAGCCCTCACTGTCCCACCTGGTGGTCTCTGCTCTGGAAGCCCTCACTGTCCCACCTGGTGGAATTCTCAGCATTCACCAATAGCTCAGGTGTCCCCTGCTCTGTCATCATTGTTTGCAAAGCAAGCTCAGCCTCTAGGGCTTTTGCCTTTTGCCTCAGGAGGCCTCCTGCCTGGTGGCTTTGTCCAATGATGGGTGCATCTGTGTCCCCTCCTGCTCCTTCTTCAGGTCTCGGGGAGACCTTCCTGGTCCCACAGTCCAAGGTTGTCACTGCTGAGCTCTGCCCTGAGCCAGCCTCTGTAACATCGTAATGGTCTCTTCCCGGTGTCTGTCCCCCCCACCCTGAATGATCTTGCTCATGTGTTGTTTACCTGATCCTTCCTGCCTCCCCACCACCCTGCCCCAGAATGTGTTCAGCTCTCAGTCTTGCAAGCAGGGACCTTGGCTGTTCAGTACAGCACCCCCAGGTCCTAGGCAGGCCTGCGGGTAGTAGGGCCACAGTGAGCCTTGGTGGGTTAAAGGTCCTCTCCCTCCAGCACTGGCTGGTGACCTGGATGGTTTGTAGCCCCCAGCAGGATGACCCCTGGCCCCACTCCCACCCCGCCTGCCCGTGCTGGCCCTGCTGACTCTCCCAGGCAGCGAGAGGGGCTCAGAGCCTTCAGGCATCACCAGAAGATACTGTATCTTTCCTCTCTGGGCTCCTAATAACAGCCACATTTTGAGAGTTTGGAGGAGGAGTGCTAAGACCAGTCAAGTGGATAAATCACAGTTTTTAAAATGGGCCAAACATGGATTTACACAATAGCCTCTGACAAACGCATCTTCAGGGGATGATCTGGCAGGAAACATCCTTTTTCCGAAGGGCACCCGGCCCCAGGAGAAATAATGAGGGCTTTTTTAGGATGCTAATTATTCTCCGGTGCTGACAGGCCAAAGAGCCAGAACTGCCACTGCTCGGTGATCACGTGTGCACCCAGCAGGATCTATTCTTGGGTCTCCAGGTAGGCGGCCCACGCCCAGAGGTGGCCTGCCGTGTCCAGCCTTGATGTGCTTGAGATTTCTGCCTCCTCCCTGCTCACACAGTCTCAGGGGAACAGGGTCCTGGGGTCCCCCATGAGCCCAGGGTCAGGGACACAGTAGGTGGGTCTTCCCTCCTGTGACAGCTCTGGGGAAAGTCAGAGAAGCTTTGGCATCTCCTAAATGTGTTGGAGAGGCTCATGAGGCTGGGAGTGAAGTGGTTAGGGATCGGGGGCTTGAGGCTGTTTCTCAGCAAAGAAATAAGGGTCTCCCATGGTCTAAGTTGCAAGGTCCTCAGTGGTGGGCCACCTGATGCTGTGATTGTCCCAATGGGGGAATGGAGGCCTGTATGGGAATGTTGAAGGCAGAGTGACCCAGCTGCTGGGTTCTAGAATTGTTGGTGCCCACCTCTACATGGTAGGGACAGCCTTACCTATTTGGAGCACTCGCTGAGGGCCGGCACAGCACTCGGCCTTGGCACAGGTCATCTCACTCGGGCTCACACTCACTCTATGAGGTAGGCATGAACCCATTGCCTAGATGAAATGGTTAAGAGGTTAAGCGACTGGCCCAGCATCCCACAGCTAATCCCTCCTCCACACCAAACTGGCCAACCTGGAAAAGCCCTCCAGGTGCCCCAACTCCACCACGTCCTGCCCCCACGCTGGAAGGAGGGAGGCTGGGGAGGCCGGGGGCCTCAGCAAGACCCTGCTCCCCAGGGAGTGCACCCTCCCTCCCTCCCGTGCTGAGGGGCCGTCCGTGTGTGCTGAGGTATGGCACCAGCTTAGGGCTTGAATTGAATGCCTCACTACGAGCCTGGTGCCTCTGGGTTCTGGTCCTGCCTGCCTGTGGCTCAACTTCACTGCCACCATCTCGCACAAACCCCATCCAAGCAGGCTGGACCCTGCCTGCCTTCTGAGCCTTCCTCTGCAGCAGCCCAGGGGGCTGTGGGAAAGTTCAGTCAAAGTCATCTCTCCCCTGCTTACGCCCACCAGGGATCCCATTAACATTTAACGAAAACCCAAATCCATTTCTGGGAGTATTGGTCAGTGTTTCTGCATGAGAGGGCAGGAGAGGGGCCGCCTAAGGAGGGAGCTGGGCCCACAGAAACCCAACAGAAGCCCTGGAGCCCTGTGGCTGCCCCCAGGGCAGATGGGGGTCCTACCCAGAGCAGGGGGAGAAGGAGGGGGGTCCAGAGTGCACCTGGCGAGGGGATGCTTTCCCCTCCCTGTCCCCGTGGGAGAGACTGGCAGCCTCATGCTCTCTCACCCCACCAAGTCCTGGCAGAAACATTGGTGACCTACGGGCAACGCGCAAGTCTTTGGATAACATCGCCGGTTTGAAACCCCACAAATAGCAATAATGGCAAATTTACTTATTATTACTTACTTATTTTCATTTAAAAATTAACTTGCCAGAAGCTCAGTTCTATGACTGACCTGGAAGCTGATTCCTTGCCGCCCTCCCCCGACCCCCCGGCGCAGAGTGTCCAGGAGGGAGGGTGAGGCCTGCCCTCTCAGAGACCTAGAGGTGAGGCCGAGGCTGCTGCGGCTCTCAGGACAGTCGGTGAGTACAGAGGGCTCCTCTCCCAGAACCTCACCCCAGAGAGCTCAGCTAGCTCCTGTCCCAGCCGCACCTGTGCCCCAGTGGAGCGGATGGGCACTGCTAGAGCCTGTACTGTTGGAGAACAATTGCGTGGCGGCTCTCATCCGGGGTCTCCCCGCAGGTGGCTGAAACCACTGCAGGTTCTCCCACAGGGAATGCAGCTCGGGCCGGGCACACAGAGCTGACCAATGCCTAGACACAGCAGTTCTGCCCGTCACATTGCTGTGTGCCCTCGGGAGAGCCACCAGGCCACTCCGAGTGAGCCCTGGCAAGCCCTCACTGGGTCCCCACTTGGAGCCAGGCCCATGGAGATTCAGAGGAGAGACAGCTGAGCAGCATGGTCTCTGCCCTCAGGGACCGATGCAGAGATGTCACAATAGTTGGGGGGTGGAGGGGCAGGGGTGGGTTAATTTGACTGTAGACTTAGTGACTCAGTCCACTGCCGAAGGTGCCCCATATATGCCACTTGGCTACCCCCTGGGCCTAGGGTGCAGGCTCTAGATTGTGTTCACCTTCATGTCATCTCTACAGCCCACGAGGGGGCAAGAGGGAGAGGCAGGCCGTTATCGAACAGAGAACTCTGGGGCCCAGAGTGAGGTCTAAAGAGGACTACAGTCTGGCCTGCCCTTCCCTTTGGCCCTGCAGAAGTCTCACCCATGGGACAGAGAGGGGAGGGAGGGCCTGGGGGGTTCCTCTAAAGCACGGGGCCTCTGGTTACCTGTTTAAGTATGGATCTACCCCAAATATTTGTGGCTCCTCTTCCCCCATCCGTGCCACAGCTTGAAGACCCAAATAAGCCCATCTGCTGGGCTCCCTCCTTCTGCTCCCCCTGCCCACCTGGGCCTGCTGGTCTGCTGGGCTCTGCTCGAGGCGGGTGCAGTTGATGGATGGAATCCTCTGGAAATGAGTTTCCCTGCACGTCAAACCCTCATCTCACACTGCCGACTCCCTGAGCATTTTATAGCAGGGGAGATGGGAGAGAAAGAAAAACACTTGAGTTTCTTGAGATAAATAGGGAGTGTCGGAGAGGCTGAAGTGTTGAGAACACTTCTTGTCTGCGGCTGACACCCTGCCTGCTTCCTGATAAGCGTCCCCTTAGCGTCCTTGAAGCGTCTCCGGGCAGAGAGGGCTCCGCTGCCCACTGCTCCAACCTGCTGGTTTCGAGCTGCAGGACGACGATGCCGCTTCCATCCCGAGGGCACCAGCACAAACCAACCCCGCAAGGCCTTTCCAGTTGTGCAGGGCACTACTGAACCGGAGTTGCCTGGTTTGCACGTCTGCTGTCCCATGGGGAAGGAGGAAAGCAGCAGGCACGGGGACTGAGTGAGAGGTCCCACCTGCCCGAAGCACCCCAGGCAGTCCCGCAGCCGCCCGCTCCCCACACTTCCTCACCCCGAGGGCCTTCCTGACACCACTGGGCAGAAGGTCACCAGGCTCCAGCTGGCTTACTGCACAAAGGGCCTCGATGAACCAGAGGGGTCTGAAGTGGTGGCAGGTCATAGAGTCTGCGGAGCTTGACCCAGCACTGAGCCCCCACTGCGGGGTCTGAGCCAGCTGGGTCCTGTCCTAGAGTTGGTGGGAGCAGAACTCATGTCCATCGTGGGTGTCCTCGTGGAAGGGATGTGGCACAGACAGCATGGTTAAGGGCATGGGCTTTGGGTTCCAATTCTGGCTCCACCATTTCTTTGCTGTGCCATCTTGGCAAGTCACTCTGCCCCTCTGAATCTCAGTTTCCTTGTCACAAGACAGAGATAAGTATTTGAAGAGGAAATGAGAAGATGCCTGGAACATGAATGACACAGTACTTGGGGCACAGTGGGCACATCACACTGGTCAGCTCTCCTCATGCCAGCTAGCTCATCCCACTCCCACACCCCATGCCCTTCAGTGCAGTGTCTGCCCAGCATCCGCCCAGCCTCTGCAGCAGGCCAGGCTGACCTGGCCCGCTCAGTGAGAGCCCCTGGGGTTGTCCCTGCAGAATCAGCAGGAGCATAGGGCTGAATGTGGCATGAGACAGGGCCATGTCTCCTCTGGGGAAGGCCCAGGGTGACCTCTGCTGGTCCCATCCTTGGAGAGGGGCAAAGGAAAGCGGGTGGAACTTGGAGACTGTTCTTCTCATCCACCTGGGTTTCATGATAATTTGCAGATGGAGGCCCTGGGGGTAGAGCTGCCAAGGAAGTCCATCACAGAACCATGGTCCCAGTGACCACCAGGCCACTACCATCCCTTCATCCCCTCTCAGCAAGGGAGACCCAAACCTCCTTTCCCAGCGCCTGCCTGAGCAGGGACCACCAGGCTCACGATTTTTTTCCTTCTTCAAAGGCCCTTCCATCAAGTACCTCCCCTTCAGCCCCTCCCAGGGCTTCATTTTTGCCTCTGAGAAGCCCTGTTATGGAAGCATCTTTGTAGACCTGTGAAGAAAGTTCTGTAGAACTTGTAGAAATGGAAGTGGGGGAATGGGCCAACATCTGCTTCCTAAACCGCTCCCACTCGACACAGCCACGGTGATATTTTCCTGTATTTGCCTGAGAAACTCCCTTTCCTGAATCACAGGAATGTCAGCGCCTGCGGTGATTTGTGCTTAGATTATTAACGTGCCCCCTCCCACAGTGCACCCATGGAGCTCCAAGTGAAGCAGAGTGTAGATGATGGAGAGAAATGATGAGGATTTCTATTTACATAATTCCTTCAAGTTTTAGATTGTCCTTTCCTGTGTGGGTTTTTGGGTGAATTTTATGTCTGAGCTGATCCTAGGAGGCAGTAGAAAGAAGGAACAATAAAAAGCTCAGGGTTCCACTCAGGCAAATGCAGGCATGAGTCCCAGCCCCCCGTGAACCACTTGTACGGCACTTAACATTCTGTGCCTGTGTATCCCCATACCTGGATGAGGATAATATGCAGAAACTGTCAGAGGTCTGTTGGGGGGCTTAGATGCGATATGCATCAGTTTCTATTGCTGTGTAACAGCTACTCCCAAATTAGTGCCTTAAAAAAAACAACACAGTTATTAACTCACAGTGTCTATGGGGCAGAAATCTGGGGCAATTTAGCTGGATCCTCTGCTTTAGGGTGTCTCAAAAGGCTGGAATTAAGTCAGGGGCTATGGCGGATGTCATCTGAAGGCTTGACTGGGGAAGGGTCTGCCTCCAGGCTCTGTGGTTGTAGCAGGACAGCCGAGGCCCTTGGCTCCTGGCTGGCTCTTGGCTGGATGCCGCCTTGAGCTCTCTTCCTTGGGGGAGTCACCACACAGCAACTTGCTTCATTGAAGCACAGAAGACAAGAAGGCGATAGAAAGTCCACCAGTAAGGAGAGGCCCCAATATTTTGTCACAAAATATTTTGTCTCCCCCAAATCCTGGAAGAGACAGGATTCTCTACATTTTGCAGGTTAGAAAAAAGTCATGGGTCCTGTCTGCTTCGCCATCCCAGGAGTCTAGGATTGCATGGGTCATCCCAGAAGGCCTCCTCCTCTAGGACAATTCATTAAAGTTGTTAACATAGCAAATACTTGGCCTCCTATCATGTTCAATTCAGCCCCTCTCCCCCCACCCCACCCTTTACCCCTGCCTATTCATTTATTCCGTTGTCCACTCAGCAAGTGCTTGCTAACACCTGCTCTGTGCCAGGTCCTAGGCCAGGCCATCGGAACAAGCAGCCCCCAGTCTAGGGGAGAGGTGGACATTCTCAGTGACGTCACCTCCAGGCCACTTGACCCTCTTCTGAACACTGTGTGCTCCACTTAGCCCCTTAGCAGAATGTCAATGTACAAGCCACACCAGCCTTCAGAAAACTATGAAACCTTCAGACCATTCTGAGGTCTCCCTCCCCTCTCCCTCTCACACTGGCTAAACTTTCTTTAAGAACCACAGAAGAAAACTTGTTTACCCCAGGGCTTTGGTGCTGGGATGCAGGCAGATGGCACAGAATTAGCAACTCGACAGACACAGAAGGTTCTAACTACAATCAGCTCTAAGAGCCCAGATCTTCCACCCTCCCCAAGCCAGGTGTGGGAGCAGCCTGGGAGCCACTTCCCCTGCCCTCTGGACCAGGCATCAGTTCAGCCAGAGGCCCAGAGGGAGGACTCGGGCCCAGGGGTCTCAGCAGGAGGTCCAGAGGGGCAGAGATGGCCACTGTGCTGCCTACGGCTCACACTGCCTACCAAGGTATGGGGCTGATGCTGGGAAGTAGCTGCCCAGGCCCCTTCATCTAGGTGGGGTCACATGACACTTCTGGCTAGTGGAATGTGAATGGAAATGCTGTGGAACCCTCTGGCCAAGGGTATTAATCTCTGGGCCCACTGCCCCTGCTCAGGTCCCTTCCCTGGTGTCCCTGGAGGTAGAGAGTGTGGGAGACGTCATCCCAGGTGAAGAAGCCTGGATCCCGCATCACCTCTCGGGAGAGGTGCCCCCTGGAGGAGATGTGTAGAGCAGCAGCATCCACCTGGGAGCGATCAACTCCTCCCGGATGTGGGGGTGTTTGTTTTGCACCTCACTGTCCTGACTGATGTAGCCCAGTCCCACTCCTCATCCTTCCCTCCAGCAAGAGTTTAGCAGCCTCCTCTGTGTGCCTGGCTCTGTGCTGAGCTCAGGGACACAGTGAATGAGACACGCCGGTCCTTGTTTTCCCAGGGGTCTTGGATACAGTTTAGGGAACAGCCAAGCAAAATGAGTAAATGAACAACAACAGAATAACTACACGGTGTGAAAAGAACCATGAAGGAAAAAAGATGGTGATGAGAAACCAGTGGGAGATTCGGGGAGGGTGTGGCAAAGGGGGGCAGCCAGGGAGCAGGGCTGGGAAACTCCCAAGGTAGGAGGAGCTGTGGGGGGCAGAGGAGATTCCTGCAGAGAGAACAGAGGGCAGCTCCAACCAGCTGGTCAAGACGCCAGCTTCACCTACAAGAACTGGGAGGGCTGTTACTGTCCTCATTTTATAGGGGTGGGAACTGAGGCCTCAGAGAGGGGGGGCGAAGGGGCCAAGTCACACAACTGGGAAGTGTGAGTTTCCTGTTTTGTTCTTTCTCAGGTAGTCAAAGTGCTGGGCCCCTCCAGGCCTCCTGCAGGACACTGTGTCTCCCCCACCTGCTGGACAGGACCAGGGCTTCTTACCTCTAAATGGGCCCATCTACCACCTCCGGTGTGTGTTGCAGAGTGGTCGAGCTCAGCAGAGGTCTGGGAAAGAGGTAGAAGCTTCCCCGCACTCCCCACTGATGATGGTGCCCCTTGAGGATGGAGTGAAGTTATGTGCAGGAAGCTGGGTGCCTTGGCCAGAATGGTCAGTGCTGCCTTCTGTTCTCTCTGCAGGAAGCTCCTCCGTCCTGCAGCTCCTCCTTCCCTGCGAGTTTCCTGGTCCCTCTGCCCAGCTGCCCTCCCCTTCTGACCACACCCACCACCTGGAACAGCAAGGCTTTGAGTCCAGCCAGCCTGACCACCTAGCCTGGCACTCAACTGTCACATCCAGAGACAGGACAGTCTAGTTGCTTTCTAGAAGAGGGTGGAGCCCAACCTCAAAGAAGGCCCAAGGTCAAGGACGGAATGGAGGGAGAGAGCCTCATCATCCAGGCCCTGTCAGAGGAGCAAGGTGAAGTTTAGAGAGTTTGGGTAACTCCGTACACCTGAGTGGACCAGAAACTCAACCCCAGCCTGGAGTCAGGGCCTCGCTCTTGTTTCCAGGCTGAGGTACTGGAAAGCATTGCTCTCTGACCCGTGGGATGAGGGTGGACACAGCCAGCATGAAGCATGCTCCTCTCCAGAGAGTGCCCTTCAGAGCAAACTCTGAGCCCCTGGGGTACGAAGTAATTTATTCCTGATTAGGCGAAATGTCAAAGGTTGCTGTGTGCCCATGTTTACTATTTAAGTTTTTCCGCTTCCCTCACCTCTGGGTTTCCAGTGTTCTTCTCTGCCTGCCAACCTTGCACTGTGCCTGGGAGCAAGGCACCTTTATTTCTTCTCCTCCTTTTTCACTCCTCCTGACTTTCCTTCTAACCGTCCCTTCTCTCTTCCAGCCAGGGTTTTTAATCCTACCTCGTGCCTGCAGAGTTCTGGGCCCCAATACACGACAGTGCATGAGACACAGACAGCCCTGCACTGCTGTCCTAGAGCCTCCATTCTGTCAGGGAAGATGCAGGGGAGATGATTTGAGGCCACCCTCAGCTGTCTCTAGAGACTTGCTCTGTCACAGGACCCTGGGGGTGGAGACTGGCACAGGAATCAGCAATGACAATCCAGAGGCACTCCCAGGATGCAGTAAAAGCACAAAGTGTGTGTGGGGGTATGTTGGGGATTAAACCTGGGTATCAGGGAGGGCTTCCTACAGGAAGAGACACCTGAGCTGAGTGTCAGAGGATGAGTGGGCATCACCAGTAGAAGACAATGCCAGCTCTGAGTATGTCATAAGGACTGTCTTCCCAGGTTGTCTTTATGGAATGGATAAATGAATCTAATCCAGACATCTCCCCTTTCAGCAAGAGAGCTGGGCCTGGTCCCTGAGGTAGCCCTCTGCCTCCCTGAGGGGAGAAAGGGACCATCTCCCCCTGCTGCCTGAAGTCTCCTGTTCAAGATCTAGGAAGCCTAAGTTCTCCTGCCCTGGGTTTCTTTGTCTGTGGTTTACTCAAGCTTTCAAGGAGCAGTGGAGTCACGGACAAAAGCACAGCCCTGACTTCAACCTCACCCCTGCCCTTGGTAGCTGTGTGCACTTGGGAAAGTCACCCAAATCTCTGAATCTGGTTGATTATAATAACACCCACCCTCTTGCAGCCTATGGCATAAGTGGCCCACTGGCTTGCCTCTCTTGGACCTATAGTCTGCTGCATGACTCCTCCCATAAGGAGGCGGGGCTTCCTTCCCTCTCCCTGAATATCTGCTGCCTGTGACTCACTTTGGCCAGGAGACTGCGTTGCACATGATGGTTGCTGACCCTAAGCCTGGGCCTCAATGAAAATTATGTGTATTATTCATGTTTCTGCTAATTTCTACTAGATTAGCCCAGGCCGGCCTGCGGGAAGATGAAAGACCACATGAGGCCCTCCAAAGAGGTGAGGGAGCCAGCCAACATCAGCAGAGCCATGTTCTTACTCTTCCTGGCATCCTCTCACCAAACACAGAGGAGATGCCAGAGGATGGTGGAGGCCTGAGGGAGGGAGCTTGGCCAAACCAGTAAGTGTTCAGCCACCCAAAGACTCACAGGCTAAGTAGAGACCCACTGACCGAAGCTCCTGGCTTTCGTGATTATCACCTACCGTGACTATGGCCATGCAGAACTGGGGTGTCCCCCATAGGGTCATGGTGAAAAAGAAGGAAGTTAGTAGACAGGCCGCCAGTGGGCATGAGCTATTGTCACCACCTCGTAGCTGCCAGCCCTCAGGTGGAGTTTGTCCCTGGCATTAAATTGAAGGTCTGGATGAAAGTTGTCCTGGATGCTCATGATGCCCCCACCTTGTGTCAGCAGCAGCCTGGACACCATGATGCTGCTACTTAATGGCTGCATAGCCTTGAGGAAATATCTGAACCTTGCTGAATTTATATTGGCTCATTTGCAAAGTGAGAGGATGCTGTCAGTCTTACAGAGTTGCTGGGAGCCCCCACTGTTCCTCATTCAGCCCAGCTGAACCTGCTCGAGTTCCTGCTCCAGGAAAATTTGACACAGGACGCAAAATGGGTGGATATGGAAGGCCACCTTGAAGGACATCACCCAGGAGACCACACTGGGAAGAAGAGGGACACAGGCCTGGATGCCTCTTGTCCTGTCGGGCCTGGCTCCATCTTGGGTCCTTTCTCCAGACTCCTGGATTTATTTGGGATGCTCAGGTTTCCCTGGCTTGTAGCCCAACATCCCTGGCTGGTCGTCTTGTTCTCACTTGGTAAGTGCTGACTATCGCAGCTGCCCAGGAATCACTCAGGGAGTTGGCCCTCCTTGAAATACTGAGGAAGTATCTGTCTTTCCCCTTGTAAGACCTTTGAGGACAGTGACCTAGCTGTTCTTACTCTTCCTGGCATCCTCTCACCAAACACAGTAACTTGCATGCAGTTGGTGCTCAATGAATGCATGTCAGATGACTGAGTGTACATGCATGTGCAGTTGCTTGTCTTCCCATCCCCTCCCAGAAGCCAGCCTTCTCCCATGCTGCAGTGAACAATCCTGCTTTCAGGTCAGCCACTCCCAACTCCTTCTTTGCACTCACCTGGCTGTGGCTAGAGGATGAATTTGGAAACTCAGATCTGATCACGTCAACTCTGCTTCCTGCCCTCTGCCCTTTACCATCTCCCTGCTGTTGAGATGAAGACCCACATCCTTCAGGGAGTATTTGAGGCCTTCACACTGTCCCACCCCTATCCCTCTGCAGGCTCCCATCCTCTCCCAGCCCTCCTATCACACAGGCCTTGGACTTCTTGGTGACTGCGAACAGCCCTCTAGCCACTGGGTCTTTGCACATGCTGTTGCCTGCACTGAACGCCCTCACTGGTGTGCTATGAAATCCCCTCTTTATGTGTTCTGATAGCACCCTGAGCCTCTCCTTTAGAGCACTGTAACTTTTCACTGTTTTCCGTGGTTCTAGATCAGTCTCTCCCTCCTAGAGACTGAGCTTCATGGGGCAGGGACCGTGGTGGTTTTGCTTATTGTTGATTTTTCCCAGTAGTGGCTGTGGTGTAGCAGGTGCTCAGCAAACATGTTAAAATGACTGAAGAAATGTCATGACACTGCAGGGCTCAGGATCCCCCAGGAGTGGGGACTATGTCTCAGGCAGAGGGTGAGAAAGATGCCCAGGCCACAACATTTAGGGAGCACCCTGCCATCTCCGAATCCCTGGTGCCATCCTCAGGGTCTGCATTTCATTGGCACCACCAAATGCCAGCCAAGGGGAGTGAGGGTAGATAAAAGGAAAGGGATTTGAAATTTAAAAGAATTGCCAACTCAGCTTCCTGAGCCTGCATCTGGAAAGCTGATCTGTGCAGAGAACGGATGCATCTCCCACCCACACAGGCATCTGGCTCCCAAAATAGTTTCAAGAATACCCCCCTAGCAGCTGAGCTGATGTGTATTTTCATACCCGCGTGATGCTGTTTTGCTTCTGCAGGCTCATTATGGGGAAATGGGCCTCAGAGACAGAGCAAGGAAGAGAAACGGACTAATTTCCCCAATCGTGCACATAATAGGGAGATTCTTACCTTCTCAGGCTGCTGCCCACATGGGGAATTTGCAATGGAAATTGCAGGGCCCTTTGGTTGTGTATTTCTCCACTGATGAGACACTTTGCAGAGATTGTCTGTGGGACTGGTGGGGCCCATTGGCGGATGGAATGGGGTCTAATGGCCTCATCAGAGCCATTTGTGAGATCATCGTCCCCCTCACAGCAGATGGGCAAGGACACTTACTCCCTTCAGGAGCACCTGGGCCTGAAACCAAGTGATCAGGGTTCCTAGGAGCTCCCACTCCACCCTGCCCATTACCCCCTACCTAAGAGCTGCCTCCCACCTGGACCTGGATGCATCTCCACCTGCTCTGGGGAGAGGTTCCGGGTGGGGACAGGCCTCCCCAGAAAGACTTTGAGGTTGTTCACAGAGAAGTCCTGACCCAGAGGCCTAAAGATCTGGGAGCAGCAAACTGCAGGCTGCATCTCCCTCCCTCAGACTCTTCCCCTCCAGTTTGTCCTCAGGACCCAGCTTGGCTCCCCTTCTCCAGGAAGCCCTCCAGATGCCTCCAGCCCATGCTGGTCTCTTCCTTCCTAACTCCTTCTTCCTGTTCTGTGGGGCAGTGTGGAATGAGAGGAGCATGGGCCTTACTGGCAGAGGCTTCGGTTTGAATCTGCTCTGCCATCCTCAGCCGTCTGACCTTGGGCAAATCAATTGACTTCTGGGGGACTCCCTTTCCTCCATGCAAAATGTTGTATTTGAATTCATTCATTCATTTGAGCTGTGTATATTCCATGGTGATGGAAATGAAGATACAGTGTCATTAAAGCAGTGTTCATTGGAAATGTGAGGGGTGATGTTCTGGCCACTCCATGCTCAGCTCCCCTCCCAGGTGATCTGCCCTCAGCACTGTCTGCAGAGAGCATCCTGGGGCCCACCTGATGACAATGTTCAGGTAGCCATCTCTCTGGCAGGATGAACGGGACCCTGGGAATCTCTGCACTCCTATGGAAATGACAGGCAGTTCCCATTAGCCTGCTCCTGAGAGCCCAGAGCACAGTGAGTGGAGCACTGGCCTGGGAGTCAGGGAGCCCCAGGCCCAGACCTTGTTCTTCCCTGCTTTGACCCTCTGGGTAGGTCACACCAATCTGTAAGGCTTTGTCTCTGCATCTTTTAAGTGGGGCTTTAATAGCAGGCACTGGCTATTTACTGCACACTTCTATGTGGCTGTCACAGGGCTGAATCCTTATCCCATTTACTCCTCATGGCAGTCCTGAGAGCTGGGCCATTGTGCAAATGAGAGACGCTGGCTCCAGAGAGGTGACATGGTCACATGGTGGCAGGTGGCAAAGAATCAAAATATCACATCTACCCCATAAACATGTACAAATATTTGTCAATACATTTTTTTTTTTTTTGGTAGAGACAGAGTCTCACTTTATCGCCCTGGGTAGAGTGCCGTGGCGTCACACTGCTCACAGCAACCTCCAGCTCTTGGGCTTAGGCGATTCTCCTGCCTCAGCCTCCCTAGTAGCTGGGACTACAGGCACCCGCCACAGCGCCCGGCTATTTTTTTGTTTGTTTTGTTTTTGCAGTTCGGCCGAGGCCAGGCTTGAACCCGCCACCTTCGGTATATGGGGCCGGCGCCCTACTCGCTGAGCCACAGGAGCCGCCCCAATACATTTTTTTTTAAAAAAAGAGCCAGCTTACCTATTTTGTGTGGATGTGCTGCACACTGTAAAGCTCTATGGACACGTGCAGAGCTACTATTATTGTCCTTCAATTCTAGCACCTACTGGCCAAGAGAATTGGGTCCCAGCAGCCAACACTGCAGCTCTGAGCCCACTTCCAATATTTCCTGGGGGTGCTGTTCCTGCACAAAAATGCCAGCCAACCGCCTCCCTGAGCCCAGCTGTCCTCCCCAAGAATCCAGTGATGAGACACCGCTGCTGCTGTGGGGAAGCAGAGGGTTGTTTATCAAGCCTTAATTCCCAGAGTGATGGTCCCATTTGGGTTCTCTGCAGATGGAGGGGAGGGGCTGAGGAGGCAGAGAGGGAGAGGTGGCTAGCCTCATTCATTGTTCTTCCCTTCATTGCCTAAATATTTACTTAGCACCTACTGTACATCAGGCACTGTGTTTCCTGGTGGTAGCTACACAGCAGGATTGGGACTCATTGGTTTGTGGGTGATATAAACACATTGCAAACTGACCCAAAGAGAAAAAGAAATGTGTTGGCTCATGGAACTGGAACATTTGGGGCAGGTGCCCCAGGAACTCAAGCAGTTGTCCTAGTCTGTGCAGGGAGGGTTCTGTCACTGGGAATAGAGCTGGAAGCAAAGCAAAGGCTCTCTGCCTTGATCATCTCTCTTTTTCTATGTTACACTATCTTTCAGAGATCTGTTGATCTGGCTTGGTTTTATATTTAGACAGGTTCTTCCTGCAATCCAAAACCTGGGTTATACTCTGCCAGCTTAGCAATCATAAAGGAAGGAAAAACCTTTCTTTTCTCTACTTTTTCAGTAAAAGCCCAAGGGCAAACTCTGATTGGATTACACTGGATCATGTGCTCATCTCTAAGCCAATCACAGGGGTGGGGTGGGGGTGTGTGGAGAGATGGAAGTCACTGACTGGCTAGCACGAAGTCACATACTTACCCTTCCAGCCAGTAGAGCAGGGCTTGGCTCTGCCCTGGCCAAAGCACCTAGACAGAAAGTGTAGGAGGGGCACAGTTTCTAAAGGAACATTTAGAGAATGATGGGGGCAGGAGTGGGAAATGGATCTTGAGCAGGTAAAAACAATGTTATTGCACAAAGTGAACCTAAGTCCTGCCTCTTGCTGGGAAGCCAGACTAGAATGCCCAAACACAACTGGGCTCGTGTAGGTGACCTTGAGGAACCTCTGCAAGCAGAAGCAGATGATGCACTTGTAATATAGCATCTCTCTCCAATGGACTCTGACCATTTGGCTCAGGTGACCATTTTTGCCTTCAGTCCACCCCCAGCAGACCTGGCCTCCATGTGAGGGGGTGTGGCTGGGCAGAGCTTTCCTCATGTTGCTGGGCTGACAGCACAGGTTGACTCAACCCCTCCCTGGCTGTATGATCCTGGGTAAGTCCCCCAGCTTCTTCAGTTTCAGTGTTCTCATCTCTAAAATGGGAATGATTAAATTGACTTTGTAGCAGGGAGGGTTGTTGTGAAGTTAGAGACAACACCTCTGAATCTCCTGGCTGCGTGCCTAACACACAGTAGTTGTATACAGCAGGTGCTCACGGAATGGCAACCACTGTTGCAACCTGTAGTCTGCTGCTTTGCAGGTGGGCCTGCCTCCACCATCTGACCATGACCTCCTCAAGCGCAGGAACATCATTGCTCTTTCTCCCTTTGCCAGAGCCCTGCACCTGGCCTGATGCTCCATGGTGATACCTGCTGAGTCATTGGAAACTGACTTCTTAGAGGACAGACGGACAGAGAGGGCGCTTTGTGGTCATTGTCCAATAGTCACCAGGCCTTGAACCTCTCTGGAGCATCTGTTCACAGCACACACATCTCAGCAGGACACATATTTCTTGGCAGCAGAGGGATTATTTAAAGTCCCCATGAAAACAGCTGGACCTTGATGGAACAGAGCCGTTGTCACCACTGGGACCCGAGAGGTACTTGAGAAGGACAGGGACACAGGGTCAGGGGCAGCATTTATCCCGGGCTTTTCAGAGATGCTTGCTTTTACACTATGCTCTGGGAATGAGGATGCCACCCTGCCTCAGTGACATGAAGGGGCAGCCTCGAGCTCACAGCAGGTGGGCCTTCATGAATGACACTTCCATGTTGGGGATGTGGGCAGCCTTGCCTACCTTTCCTTTATTCTCACTCTTAGAAGTTTGCAAAGAGCTGGGCTGGGAACTGCAGAAACGTGAGGAGATGCTGTTTTTGCAAAAGTGAAAAATAGACATCACCCGCGGCTACTGGGTTAATATCAGTCCAGCCACTACAGACATCTCCTGTGAACTTGGAGGAGGGGCTGGTGCACAGCAGGCCCATGGTAATTCCTAGCTGTTATTCTAATCACATGATGATGATGATGATGATAAGCAACAGAGATGGGACACTCCTCTTGCTGGTCTTTCTCTCTTGAGGCTCTGTTATCCGGAGGGGCCTCATTTCTTCCAGCTGGCTTGGTTAATCCCATGACTCACATGTCAGAGGAGGGGGCACACTGGTGTTGGTCAGGGCTTCATCCTGCTCACACTGAGAACTAAAGCTGCCTACAGCCAGGCCAGCAATGACCAGCATGAAATTGTGTCTTTCAGTTTCTGGTCGTGGCATTCATGGTTCATAATCAGGCTGTTTGTTCACTGACTGACTTCTCCTAGACAGACCAGTATAGTAGACTGAGTGCCATTTTTCTGGGAATATATGAGCAAGATTTTCCTGTACAGACTCACAAATGCATGAAGCCCCCAGAAGAGCAAGGCACTAGATCATCAAGTTGAACCCCCTTTGCTGTACACGTGTTTAAACTGAGGCCCTTAGTGCTGTCTGGGCCCAGAATGCCAAGTCTGGGATGGATAAGGGAGGGGCAAGTTTGAACAGAAGTTGTCCCTTTGAGGTGCTGTAACAAAATCCCATAAACTGGGTACTTTACCCACAGTAGAAACATACTTCTCACAGTTCTGAAAGCTGAGAAGTCCAAGCTCAAGCCACAGATTTGGTGGGTGAGGGTGTGCTGCCTGGTTCAGAAGACAGCACTTGCTGTGTCCTCCCATGGCTGAAGGAACTGGGGCACTCTCTGGAGTCCCTTTTATAGGGGGTGTAGGTGGCCATAGGGTTGTGGCTCTGGTGACTGCGATAGGCTGAAGTATCACTGGTGGGGTGTGAAGAAGAGGGGAGGCCGGGTGCAGTGGCTCACGCCAGGAATCCTAGTACTCTGGGAGGCCAAGGTGGAGAATTGCTTGAGCTCAGGAGTTCCATACCAGCCCGAGCAAGAGCAAGATCCTGTGTCCACTTAAAATAGAAAATTAGCCTGGTGTTGTGGCAGGTGCCTGTAGTTCCAGCCACTTGGGAGGCTGAGGCAGGAGGATCACTTGAATCCAGAAGTTTGAGGTTGCATTGAGCTAGGTTGATGCCATGTGATTCTAGCTTGGGCAAAAGACAGAGTGAGATTCTTTCTCAAAATAATAATAATAATAATAATAATAATAATAATAATAAAGAAGAGGAGGGGAGACTAGGGCTGGGATATTGCAACTGGAACAGATGCAAAGAAAATTCCAAAATAGCAACCAAAATCAGCTCTCACAATTCTTTCATCAAAAAAAAAAAAAGAAAGAAAGAAAAGAAAAAAAAAGAAAAGTTGAACCAAAAGTAAGAACAATGCGATTGTGTGGTTAAAGGTTTTTCCGACAAGTTACAGTTGGCAACTTTACACACAGTAACCTTCTTTTTCTCATTTCACCATGAGCTCATCGCAGTTATACCCATGGCATTGGGTGGAGTCTGGCCAGTGGCCCCAGTCGGGACTGGAGGAAGCCTTGTCCACCAGCCACTCCAGGGCAGAAGGGCCCAGTGTAAGCCCTGAACCCACAAATCATAACTTTGCTTCTCTCCACCTAAGTTCATGCCTCCTGCTACGGTCAGAATGTCTGTGTCTCCCCTAAATACATATGTTGAAATCTCATCCCCTTGGGTGATGGTGTCAGGATGTGGGGCCTTTAGGAGGTGATTAGGCCATGGAAATGGAGCTCTCGTGAACAGGATGAGTACCACGGGACGTCCCACCCGTGGGACCAGGGAGGTCGGGTCCACTCCCATTGTTTCATGTAAGAATTGCCCCAGCTCTGGCCAATGAAAAAGGTGCCTGTTGGTTGGAACTTTTTGACTATAGATAAAAAGAGAAAGACCAAGCCAGTCAGGGAGTGTGGCCATTTGGAATTCTTCTATTCTGTAAGCTCTTGGGCAGTGAATAAAGTCCTTCCTCTTATTTAAAAAAGAAAAAAAAAATGCTCCAGCTCCCTCCAGGCAGGACAATCTGCTCTTTGGTCTCATCTCCTCTGTGAGTAACCTCTGCTCTCAGGGTGAAGATCAGACATCCAACAGGGCCCTGTGTGACCTGGCCATGCCCATCTCTCTGGCTTCCTCCTAGGCCTTGTCCCTCGGTCACCTGCCTCCAGTCACCGAGGTCTCCATGGGGCCCTTCACACGTATCAAGCCCCTTCTCAACTCCAGGCCTTAGCATCTGCTGGTTCCTGGACCTGATATTTCTTCTCCCTGACTTCTCCTACATTTTTTACCCTTCCTGAAAAGCCACTCACTTCCTCTCCCCCTCCTGATGTGAGGGGATGCGATCCTTCTTAGTAAGGAATAAGATCTGTCCTTACTTGCCTGATGTCTATCTTCCTCCTGGACTGTCAGTTTCCTGAAGGCAGACACGATTTCTAGCTTCTCTGCCTCTGCTTCCTCATCGTTGACCCAGAGCCTGGCCCATGGTAGATGCTCAATTAAACCTGGGCTGAGTAAACCAAGGAAAGAAGGAGGGAGTGAATGAGTTACCTTTATCCACCACACCTTTGACAATTTCCAGAGCTCTGCAGAGTCGGTATAGATTTATACCTTCAAAGAACACGTTCCCCAACAGGGGATCCTCCTGCCTGCCCCCATCTCTCCTCCTTTCCCTCAGGCATCCATCAGTAACACTTTAGCTCATCACGCTGCACCTCAACGGTCACGGCCTCGGAAGGTGTTACAGGGAGCTCCTTCTATGTAGAAGTACAACTCCCTCTTCCCTGGGCATCCAAGGCTTCTAGACTAGGAAACATTCCTCCTCTGCTCTTCCTTCCCACTCGCATCGTCCTCCGACAGACCAAGGAGTCCAGGCTGGGATTCCGCACCAAGCAAGTTGCTTGTGAGGCGAGGGAGCGAAGTGTGAATTAGTAGTAATGGAGTGCTTACTATGTCAGGTGTTATTCTAAGCCCTTGAAAAGTTTTAAGGGATTTAACCCCTTCAAAAACCTTCCTTATGGAGCACAAACCACGATTTCCCCCTTTACTAGATGGACAAACTGAGAAACAGAGCAGTTATGGAACGTGTCCAAAGTCCCCCAGGTAGAAGTTGGTGCCATCGCGATTTGGCGCTGGGCTTCTGGGCAGGTCCCTGACCACCACATTCCGGAGCTGCCTCATGGTGCTCAGAAGGGCGTCACCGAGGACTGAGGTAGAAGACATCCACTCTGGGGCCTTTACCCCGTGCAAAGGCAGCACTCGGTACCTAGTAGTATCTAGGATAGCCCAAGAGAGGAAGAGGGGGGTGTGGGGCATCTAGCATTTGGGGATGGTGGAGGGGTCCTAGGATGGAGTGCTCAACTCCAGAGGAGCAGTTGGGGGGGGGGCAGGAAAGGGCGAGGCCAGCCAGAGAAATCTCCAGAGTCCCAGGTAGGGGTATCTGTCCTTTTGCTCGTTTCGTGACCCCTCACTGTGCCCTAACCTTCTGGAATGTCAATGGCAGGGAACAGCCTCTTCTTTGTGGTCCTGCAGGAAATGCAGGGGGCTGGTGGGGTTCTTAGGCTTGCACAAGCGTGGGGCAGAGAAAGGTCATCAGCTGCAGGAGACCAGACAGGGAGAGGGTTTGGAGGACCCAGGTAAGATTTGGACTGAAGAGCGGCAGGTGCTAGAACACTGGCCACCCCAGACATCCTTGGCACCTGCAGTGTGGGATGGACTTCCTCCCACTCAGGGGCTCTGGCTGAGGTCCTGCACATTGAAGGTTGCGCCCCTCGGGAAACCTGACATGGGAGTTACACCCTGTGTGTGCTTCAGCTTCTCCCCTCCTGGTTCTGTTCCCCTGACCTTCCCTCCCTTGGCAGCCTCCTCTGGAGGAGTGAGAATGGATGCCACAGCCACGGGTCTGTTTCTATCCATCACCACTGAGATATTTGCCCAGCGACTGAAAACACTTGTATTCATCAGCAACTTGGGAGCCCAAGCGCTGTTCCCATTTATCTCTGATCGGGTTGCCTCGCAGAGCCCCAAGGGGGCTGAGCTCGGTGGCTGGATGGGCCTCAGCCATTAGAGGGCGATCTTGCATCAGCAAAATGATGCTCTGCCAGCTTTAGGGGTAACATTTTCTGGACTCAATCCACCTTCCCATAGGCCAACCCTGACCCCGTTGTGACCATTTTTAGGATGACATCTCTATCAAGTCAGGGTCACTGGGGACAGGAAGATGGATTTGATGAGGCTTCACTAGTTTCTTTCTTTGTTATTTTTTGCTAATTCTTTTTATAGAGGGGATGGATCCGATTATGACACATTCTGCCAGCACAGGCCTTCTCACTAAAGCTCTTACCAAGTCATTGATTGATCGATGTATTTAAAAGTCTCAGGGTCAGGCACAAAAGTTCACACCTCCAATCCTAGCACTCTGGGAGGCTGAAGTGGGAGGATCACTTGAGCTTAGAAGTTGGAGACCAGTCTGAGCAAGAGGGAGACCCCATCTCCACTAAAAACAGAAAAATTAGCCAGGCCACGTGACATGTGCCTGTAGTCCCAAGCTACTCAGGAGGCTAAGGCAGGAGGATCACTTGAACTCAGGAGTTGGAGGTTGCTATGAGCTTAGGCTGATGCCATGGCACTCTAGCCTTAAGAAAAAAAATACTTGCCAAACACTTATCTGTTAAAGGACTTATATCCACAACATATAAAGAGCCCTCTAAATTCAGTAACATTAAAACTAAGACCACTATTCTGAAAGATCATCTTTGAACAGACACTTCACCAATAGGGACAAATCAGCCCCGCAGTCAGATACCATGTCACCCCCACTATTATGGAAAATAACTGACAATACCAAGTGCTGATGAGAATGACAGGCAACTAGAACACTCCTGCACTGCTGAGGGGACCTCAAAAGCAAAGAGACCCCTAGGAAAACAGTGCGGCAGCTCCTTAGAAAGTGTAAATCCATCACCATATGATCTGGTCATTCTACACTGAAGTGTGTACCAAAGAGAGAAGAAAACATATGTATGTTCGTAGCAGCTATTTATAATAGCCATCAACTGGAGACTATCCAAATACCCATCAACAGGTGCATGGATAAGCAAGATATGATCTATCCATGCAATGAAGTAGTCTTCAGCAAGACAAAGGAGTGAGATATTGATACAATGTAGATGAATCACGTTGCAATTCATGCTGGATGACAAGTAAGAGTATGAATCGGATGATTCTGTCAGATAAAGTTCTAGAAAATGAAAACTAATTGATAGTGACAGAAAGCAGAGTAATTGTTGCCTGGGGCAGAGGAAGGCGTGGTCGGGACTGATGAGAGGTGGATTACCAAGGGGCAGGGGAACACATCTGGTAACATCTGGGGGTGAGGGGCATCTGAGATGATGGATATGTTTATACCAGGCTTGTAGGGGTGACTACAGAATGTGAATACAGGTCAGACTCATCAAATTGATATGTTAGATATAGCCGGGGTACTGTATGTCAATTATAACACAAGAAAGCTGTTGAAAGGATTTAAAAGGTCACTTCATTGAAGAGCCCTGAGAGCTTTGAGAGATGAAAGCTTCTTGCTCCATGGGGAAGTGTGTCCTTTACCCCCAGCTTCTTATCCCCTCTAGATTAGCACCCTTTGCTATGTAACTTTGCTGTGCCTTGGTGGGAAACCTGTCCTACTCCTTGAAAGAAAACAGATACTCCCCTGTAGGACTTGCTTTGGACAGTGGGAAGTTGGCAGAGGTGACACCACTGAGATGCTTTGGGGCTGGCTCTAGCATTTCTACCATTGCTGCGAGAATGTGCCTTGACTAGCCTTCTGCAGGATGAGAGATGCATGGCATAGAACCAAGCTGCTCCCATCACCCCAGCCAAGGTCAGCCTACATCAGCCAGCAACCATGGAACTTCCTAGACATATGAGTGAGACGAGCCAAGATCAGCAGAGCTGCCTGGCCAACCTTCAGCTCACCCCAAAGGAGTAAGCAATAACTGTATTTTAACCTTAGCCAATGAGGTGAGGCTTTCTATAATTGTAGATAATTGATCCAAGCCATATAAAAATGAGCAGTCAGGGAAGGCTTCCTGGAGGAAGTAAAGTAAGTTGGGTTTTTATGGTGTGTATAATCTGGCTGGAGAACTATAGGGGAGGGCAAAAGAGAAGGTTGTGCACAACCCTGTGGTCTACAGAGAGCTCAGGTTGGGGAGCCTGGACAGTCACCTGGTGTGTTCAGAACTAAGCGTGGTCTGTGGAGGGGGATATGAAGAAGAGAAGGGCTTGAATGCCAGGCTACGACTTTTTTTTTTTTCTGAGACAGAGTCTCACTCCATTGCCCCGGGCAGAGTGACATGGCATCATTGGAGCTCACAGCAACCTCCGTATCTTGGGCTCAAGCCATCCTCTTGCTTCAGCCTCCTGAATTTCTGGGACAACAGGGGCCTGCTACAACACCTGGCTAATTTTTCTATTTTTAGTAGAGATGGGGTCTTGCTCTTGCTTAGGCTGGTCTCGAACTCTTGAGCTCAAACACTCCACCACCCTTGGCATCCTAAAGTGCTAGGATTACAGGGGTGAGCCACCACGCCCGGCTGCCAGGCTAAGACATTCTTATGAAATAGAAAGCCTTAGCAGGTTTCCAATGAGACTGGCCTTTGAGAGTGGCCATTCACATGGCTGGGAGGAAGACAGACTGGAGTCAGCAAGTCGTGGTGTGGGGCAGTGAGGAGGGCAGCCTGAACTCTGGCGGGAAGGGAGACCTGACGAAAGCCACGTGAGGGTCAATACCGCAGGGAGTGTCCCAAGTGCTCCTAATTTCTTCATTCTAGTTCCACCTTGGCCAGGCCACAGAACCCTTGGCCTGGGTCAAACTCACCCCCTCACCATGGCCAATTCATTTTATCAATTTATAAAGATTTGCTAATCAATAAGACCTGGGCAATATCTTTAAGCATAGAAAGTGTAAAGAACTTCATAATATACTTGCAAGGTTATCGTATTGATAAGAGCCCTGATTTACCTCCTGTGGTGTCTAAATGCATTCCTTTATAATCAATCCACATTTAATTAACATTATGGATTGATTAAATGGGAAGGATCTGCTTGTGTAGGTAAAAGAGGAGGTTTGTAGGAAGGTGTGATGGACATCAGTGAACAGAGCTTGGCAATAGCATTTCCTTTAACTCTCAGGAGCTTTCTAAAAGCTTTGTAGCCAGGGGAGGGCTGGAGTCACTGGACTAACTTCTCTGTGTTTGTGGCTTCAGGCAACTCCCCAAACCTCTCTGGGTTGCCGTTTCATCTTCTTTAACATGAGAGTAATGATACCAACATCAAAAAAGCACAAGCTGGTTCTTTGCTTTGAGCTCCACTGGGAGATGTTCTCCCTCCTGCCTTGTCCCTACATCAGCCTGAAGCCTCTGCAGACAAAGAGCCCTTTTCAGTCCCTTGAGCAGGAAAGAAGGACCCTCTTTCCTCTTTCCGGCTCCCTGCAGCCCAACCTCAAGTCCCACCTTGTAATGAGCGCAGGAATAAGGCCCTGTGTCAAAATCCTTGCCCGAAGACTTAGCTCCTGTGCACACAAAAGAATCTCCAAAGATTTGTCATCATCTAATATTTATTCTGGAGACTGGAGCATGCAGATAAGATGAGCATGTGATGCTAGAAGTGCAGAAAAAAAAATTATAGTGCCTAAGTCACAAAGAGCCGCACTCACACAGCACATTACAGAGCTGGCTAGGGGACCCACGAAGAGGAAAACCCCACTCCTGGTTGATGACATATTCTGATGGGAATTTCTCCAGCAGCAAAGAGTCACTCGTGAGAACACCAGCATCTTAGAGCCTGACAGTCATCAAAACCTAGACTCTGGCGGGTGTGGTGGCTCACACCTGTAATCCTAGCACTCTGGGAGGCCGAGGGTGGTGGATTGTTTGAGTTCATGAGTTCGAAACTAGCCTGAGCAAGAGCAAACCACTGTCTCTACTAAAAATAGGAAAACTAGCCAGGCATCATGGCAGGTACCTATAGTCCCAGCTACTTGGGAGACTGAGGCAGAGGTATTGGATGTGCTCAGGAGTTTGAGGTTGCAGTGAGCTATGATGTCACTGCACTCCACCCAGGTCAACAGAGTCAAACAAAACAAAACAACAAAAACCTAGGATCTCAAATCACTGAGTCTTAGAATCTTTACTTTTATAGAATCTTAACCTCTAAAACCTAAAGTCAGATGTAGGAATCAGAAGATTTCAGAGACCTTAACCATCATCTTGCCCAGACATTCAACCAACATCTCTGTCATTTGAACGTGTGGGTGATTTGAAGCCTTCCAGGTAGAGAGAAGAGCAAGTGCAAAGGCCCCGAGGCAGGAATGTGTTTGGTGGGTTTGGAGATGAGAATAAGAGTTCATTTGACCTCCCTGGGCTAGGAAGAGCCTGAGACTTTGGGGGCAAATCAGGAATAAGGGGTAGGAGGTTCCCCCAGAGGTAGGCAATTTGAGGGCAGGTGCTGGACATGCAGTAAGTGTCTAATAAGAGCTCACATGTGTTCAGCTCAATATTCCACATGGCAGGATGGACTCTGATATTGGGAGAGAGGCCCAGGAGTGAGGGGTTAACGTGAAACCAGGTCAGGGGAGGGGCAGCTAAAGGCCCTCTGTGGTTTCCTTGGAGAAGGGAAGGGGGCTTCCAGAGGTTGTGGGGGCGAAGGCAGGGCTGCACATGGAGGTGTGGCCCCAGAACTCAAGGAGGTGGATATGACCAAGGAATGATGAGACTGCAGGGTTAGACAGACCTAAACTGAAGGCCAAGCTCCTGGATCACTTCAGAAGGACAATGCTCATCTAAATGTGGAAGTTCTGGGAGGTTCCATTTGAATAAAATGGCCAGTTACCTCACCAGCACAGTACACAGAAACATGACAGGGGGTCCTGGGGGGGGGGCAAGGAGTTAAACGAAGGCAGGAGAGCCAAGCAGAAGTTCACCGGGGGTGGGTGTTTGCCTCCGATGGATTCAGAGAATACCAAGAGTAAGCGTCCACTGCTAACTGAGCACCTACTGCATGCCCGGCCCCATGCTGCAACCTGGGAAGACAACTGAAACTGAGATAGATTTGGTCCCCACTTTCACGGGGCTGTGGCTCAGGTGACAAAGATAGGAGGAAACTCACAAACAAGCAAACAGGTGAAAAGGAGATAGAATGAGAGGTACATGCTCTCAAGCAAACCAACAGGGCTGAGACAGAACTCTGCCTCCTCATTCAATCTTCCAAACCCTCCTGTATTGGAAAGAGGTCTTATGATGAGCTCGTTTACTGGTGAGAAAACCGAGGCCCAGAGGGAGGTGGGCAACTTGCTCCAACCACATAGCTGGAAAGAGCCGGGTCCAAGCCTGTGACCGGCAGACACGGCAGGCTGTGGCTGGTCAGCCCTGCCTCACCTCCCTGACGATAAGATGTTCTCAGCAGGTGGGTAGAACCTGCCAATCACCTTGGGGACCACAGAGCAGCTGCTTCCCTGTGCGGAGGGGGCTTTGGGGTCTAGTCCAAATTCTGCTTTCCGCATGACTCTGAGTGTGTTCATTGCATTTCCCTGTGCCTCAGTTTCCTCCTCTCAAAGTGGGACTGATAACCTTTGCATGCTGTTGCGGGGTTCAAATAAGAGAAAGATGAAAAGGGGCCATAGTCCGTGTAAAATGTTCTCCAGGCACACAGTAGGTGTTTAAAAGTTTGCTCCCCCTGTGGAGGAGGAGACCTTCGATCGTCCGCTCACCCACTGACTTCAGCATTTTTCCCTTAACCACACACACAGGGAGAGAAGGAACGTGCCTCCCTGAAGCTGGAGGATGCTAACGCCGTGCGTGGTGCGGTCCCTGCAGTTCTCTGACCCTTGGTTTCCTCTTCTGTAAAACTGGAACATAACATCCCCCTGGAAGACTGCTGTAAAGTGATATAAACTGAGGGCTAAGTGTGGAACCTGCACGGAGTGGGCCCTAACATTTGCAAGGCTGCTTCGTTTGGTGAAAGGAGTTTGGTTCTTTTTTAAATGCAGACCCCTTTTTGGCTTCTCAATGTGTGGGAACTTGACTCTGCTCTCTATTCTCGCCTTGGCTTGTACCCTGGGTGAACCACTATACCTCCCTGACCCTCTGGCTCCTTGTCTACAAGACAGGGAAAATTACGCTTCCTCCTGAACCAGAATCCTGGACAGGACCCATAGACCCACACAAAACACCCCCCAAAGAAAGGCAGGATGAAGAATTCTCACTGTCAAGCTGTGTGAGCCGCCCAGATTGATATGCCTAGAAGGCTTCCCATTTGGAAGTAAACACTGGCTTCATTTAAGGACACAGGGAAGGTGGGAACACTTCATTCCCAAACACATTTATGTAAAATTAATTGCATCACCTGTTCCCTGCATCTTTTTAATTGCAAAACCAATTAACTTTAAAATGCTCAGCTTGTGGCCAAGGGAAGGGAAGGCAGAGCCCAGGCTGGCCTTGTAGAGTTAGCCTTTTGAGGTGACTACAGTGGCCATAGGCAGTCAGGGCTGCCTCCATCTGCTGGCCAAGGGGACCCTGCCGGAGGTTGGGAGAGTCTAGAAGGGCAAGCCTCTTGGAGGCTGAGGTTGGCAGCCCCCAGCACACACAAACTGAGGGGCCGTGTGCCCAGTGAAAGTGTGGACATTCCCCAGTTGTGGCCAGAATCACTCAATATCAACTGCTCTCCACCCCAGCACCCATCCTTTTAACCCTGTTGTGTGCTTACCCCGCCCTGTTCAGGACATGACTGTCTATTGTCTTTCTTCTCAGGAAAATGTCATCTTCATGGAGGTCCATCTATTGTGTCTACTGGTCTGTGTCTGGGGCCTAGAACAGTGCCTGGCACACAGTAGGTACTCAGTACAAATGGGTGGATAGGTAAAGGAACAAACTAATGGATTTCAGTGCATTGCAAGGAGACGTTTTTTGCAGCATCAATACTGTCCCAGTAGGTGAGCAGTGTCAAGAGTTCTCTCTATCCCTGTGAGTGTTTGGTAGAAACCCAGGCATTGGTTGGGGGGATACATTTGTTCTTAGCGCCACGTGTAAACTCCCTTCCTGTCTGTCCTGCCCAGAGATTTTAGGCTCTTCCCTCTCAAGGGAAGGCAGTGATTTGATATCAACAGACGTGGACTCAGCTCGTGTTGCTTAACTTGCAGGTTAACAGCTCACTTCTTCATGACTCAATTTTCTCATTTCCTGAGACTCTCAGGGCTACAGAGAATGGGGAGGAAATATGCTTTGCAAAGGAAAAATGTACAAGCCCAGGCCCCTTGACATCACCCAGCTTCCAGAGTCTGTGAAAGCACATGGCACAGGCTGATGAGCAAGGGGTCTGGCTGCATTGAGATTCTGCAGAGAAAGAGGCAGGTCTCCGGCAGCCAGGGTACTGCACGGCCATAGGGAATCTTCCAGGTCCAAGAAACTGCTGGGAGGAGGGGTGGCAGGGAGGGGCGTGGGGGAAGAATGGCCAATTCTGTCTTCCTCTTCCCCAGAAGCCTGGATCCTCTGAACTATTTTTCAGAGAACAGCTTGATCCCTCAACACAAGCAGCCCATGTGCACACTAGGCCGGGGAGGATGAGGTCCAGGTGGCCCGTGCGACTCCTTTTCAGGTGTGTGAGTGAGCATGTTGGCCTGCATGGAAAGCCAGCCTGCCATCCCGCTGCTGCTGTCCTGCAAGGCCTGGGTTTGGCACAGGAGATGCAGGGACTGTGACTTGGGGTGGGGGTTTTAGGGACATCTGGCAGAAATCAGTGTTAAGGAAAATAATTCAGTGATGCCTCCGTGGATCAGGGAAGTAACCGAAGCTTCCAAGCGTGAGGAGCCCTTGTGTGACTGGATCCTCCTGCCCTGATGTTGGCCTTCCTCTGAAGGTGACAGATTCAAAAACAGCTCTAATGAGCCTAGACTGGGTTACCAGGCAGCCGTAGGCTGTCTGTCCCCACCTAGCCTCCAACTGCTGGTACAGCCCATAAGTGAGACACCTAGATAAACTCAAGGACTGTTCAGAGACAGAACCAGCACAGGGGAGTCACCAGGGCTGGGTAGGCCTGGGCAGGTGGGGTCCCAGGAGAAGCTTTGTGTAGGACTATGCCTGTCCTTCCTGGCCCCACCCAGTGGCTCACAACAGGGACAAGAACACTAGAAGTCCAGTCCTGAAACCTGGTCTGAGCCTTGTCACCATGTGTCACCAGCAGGTCCCCAAGTCACTGTAAAACCAGGCTGGTAATGATGCCCAGCTCAGAAAGGTAATGATGCCCAGCTCAGAAAGGAGAAAGGAGGAGCGATCTGCAGTGACACCTCCTCCATGAGGCCCTCAGGAATGCCCAGTGGACGCAGAGAGTAGTGGAGAGTACTGAGGAGCTTTCAGAGGCGGTCAGACCTGGGCTAAGTTCTGTCTCAGCCCTGTGGCCCTCTGCCAATCCCCTAACCTCCTCTCTGTGCCTCATTTTCCTCATCTGTAAAATGGGACCTGGAAGGGTTCCCAGCACACAGGGTCGTTATGAGGTGAAATGAGCTGATGAAGGCAAACCCAGCACACAGTAAGTGCTCAATGGATAGCAGCGTTTGCGTGCACCACTCCCGTCATTATCATCCTCTGAACTTTCTTTCTGCACATACTAAAATATGTAATTGGGACCATACTCTATATTCACTTCTCTTCACTCACCATTATATCATCAGCGTTTTCCCACATCATTGAAAATTCCTCAAAAGCATGATGTTAATGGCTCCGTAATTGTCCCTCATTTAGATGTGCCGTGATTTACCTCGCCAGCTCCACCATCAGATGCTCAGAGGATTGCAGGGCTGCTCTCGCCCATCAGGCTGTGGTGAATGCCTGGGGCACCGTTTCCCGAATCCCTGACCACTTCCTGGGGACAGATTCCTGCAGGTGGGGTCAGGGCATCAATAGCAGTGAGGCTTCTCAGGCTTGGGGTCTTTGCTGCCCAATCACTTTCCTCAAGTCACCCTGGTTGGCATCCCAGCAGCCTGTCTTCTTGCGAGAGCTCTGACCAGCATCTCCCAGTGACATGGTCATCAAATCAGAGCTGTGGGTGTCCAGGGAGCTCACCAAGGACAAGAAGCAGGCAGGAGCGGGCAGCCCTGGGCAGGTGGATAGGGGAGTTGGGCCCACCCTACCTGCTCCTCTGCTCTGACCACTGTCCAGGAGGCCCAGTGCATTAGGGGCCAGAGGATGGTCGGCAGAGCCCCTGCTGCCTGAGGGACCCGAGCCTCCCAGAACAGGACTCCCCAGATGGCTGAGTCGAGTCCTTGTGGGTTCACAAAGGGAAACTCCTTCCGCCGGAGGACCCTGCTTGCAAGTGGCAGTGTGGGGGCTTTCTGGGACCCCCCACAGGCTCAGGCTCTGTGGGGGGCAGTGAAGATGCCCATTCACAGATGAGGACGCTGCACTCACAGAGGTCTGGGGAGATACCCTGGCCAGTGTCCCTGGGACACAAGGTCACATACAAGTCCCCAGGGTCCCTCAGGAGACCTTTAGTTGCCAAGGGAGTCTCCTAGGGTGACTTTGAATTGTGAGATGAGCTGGGGAAGGGAAGGAGGTCAGTGGCAGGAGGTTAGCCAGACAATCCAAACCCACTGACCCTCAGCGGGCAGCCTCATGTGGGTGGTGGCAGTCCTGGTTGTGAGTGGGGCCAGCAGGACCCGTGAATTAACTACTTTAGAGACAGAAACGGGATCATAGTGTCGACCAGAGTCCATCCAGAAGGACCTGGTCTCACTGTGAAACTGGGGGTGGCAGCCCTAGCCCCGAGACTCCACAGCTCCGAGCCAGGCAGCTGGGGCCTCCCTGTGCAGAAACCACTCCTTCCCAGCTGTACCCACCTGGGGCCTTTGCCTTCTTATCTGTCCCTCCTGCTGGGTCTCCCCTCCCCAGCTCTGCAGCTCCCTGGGCACGGGGCACAACCCTCAGCATAGCTGTGTCTCCCACCTGGGCTCCCACCTGGGCTCCCACCTGTCCTGTCTGGTGCTGAGCTTTGTGGCAGCACAGACGGGATACGTCTGCAGGTCACAGCTGTGTGCAGGGTGGACATGCAGAGGGCACTTGGTACATTTGGTGAAGGAAGAGAAATGACTGACTTCAAATTCGGGGGGGGTGATGTGGAGGGAGGCTTCTGGGGACTTCTTAAGAATTTTTTGGGATAAAAACCCAGGGAGGAACTGGCAGGAGATGAACAACGAGCTCCATGAGCTCTGACGTCCTCAGGCCAAGTCAGCAGGAGCGAGCGAGGCTGCCCTGGCCTCCCTTCTTCCTAACCCTGAGCCCTGGTCACGGCCTCCCTCTTGCCTTGCTCTGGCTGAGAAATGGCGCAGATACCCCTTCTGGGAAGGCAAAGCCCTTATTTGAAGTGCGAGCTGCCTGCCGTTTTCTAATACAGTTTATTGTTGAGCCCTTTGGTGTAACATATTTGATTTGAAACTTGGAAGAAGACAACGCAGAGCTTCCTTGGGGGATGATGCTGAGCCCCCTGCGGTGCCACCCGTGGCTCGGAGCCCCTGCACCTCCCAGGCACCCCCTTCTTCGCTTCATCATCACTCACTGACCCATCACTGCAGAACCGGCTGGGGCACTGGTGCAGAGTGGCAGATGCGCCATCTGTGGCCAGGAACAGCAGAGATCCATCATGGCCCTGCAAAGCTGGCTCGGCTGCGTAAGGAGGGGCACGAGAGGCTGGAGATGTGGAGGTGGAGACGGAAATCGGCTCAAGCTCCCCCTCTGGGTGGCGGCAGATGTGCACAATGGACAGTCCGTCTCCTCATCCCTGCGCTGGGATCGGCTCTGCAAACGCTCACTTTGAGAATTCAGAGAGTGGGGTGCAGGCTCTAGACCCAAGTGCTTCTGCTGGAGGACTCGGTGTCTCCATTTGTACAATGAGAAGGTTGGGGAAGCTCAGGGCTCCCAGTCTTGGCTGTGCATTGGCACAGCCTGGAATAGGGTGAGACTTTTAAACAATACAGATATCCGAGTCTCAAATCCAGAGGTTTTTAACTCTGTCAGCCTATGGCTGTGTGACATCTGGCTAAGAGCTAGGGCTCTAGAGTCCAGTAGCCCTTCAATATCTAATCAGGCTCTCATCACCTGTGTGACCTTAGGCAAGCATCTGCACCTCTCTGAGCTTCTCGGGGAACTGAGGATGGTCATGATACCTACTCCTTGGGGACATGGGAGGTTGTATTGGGCTGTTGACTCCAAAATGCTTGCCCAGAACTGGGCACACAGAGGGGTCCACTTCCTGACAGTGACTGTCATCAGGACCCTGGTCGTGTGGACTCAGCTGTGCCTGCAGGTCCCATCCTGGGAAGCATGTGTGGTGCCTTCCCTGGACCCCACGGCTCTTTGTGCCACCCCTGCTCCAGGGGCTGGGCCTGCTCCATTTCCTTCCGCAGGGTCCGCCTGTCACCCCTCCTAATCAGCCTCCCTTTTCTTCTCCCACTTAACAAACAGCTTCACTTAAAAAGCCATCTGGGAGGATGGATGGCACAAGGCACATTTTGCAGAATAAGTTTTCAGAGCAGAGAGTCGAAGAGATAAAGGCACAGAACTTATGGTTCCAATCTCATTAGACCCCATAACTCTGAGTGCTGAGAATTGTACTCCTGTACGGTACCTTTCCTGCTCCCCTGCTGTGCTCCCTCCCAACATTCTGGGCCCCATCACCATTTGTGTCTGAATGGGCCTGCTTTGATATATTATGTTGGTTCCCTTTCTCAGGACAGACTCCCCTGACGCTCACCAGGAAGGGCTGCAGCTGGGTCTTTCCTGATCCCACTCTGGTCTCCTGAGTAATCTCAGGGAGCTGCTCCCTCTCCTGATAGGAGTTCTGGGTGAAGTTGGCCCTCTGTGGGGTCTCTCAACACAGTTTTGGAGCCAATGGGTAGATAACCCGAAGAAGAGAGACATGTCCAAAGTTGGAATGGATCGACTGCCCTGGGGAGAGGTAGTGAGCTCCCCATCACTGGAGGTGTGCACAGAGGATGGGTGAGCGTCAGCAGAGAGGCCTCACAGGAGGCAAAGTAACAGAGCGGCTGAGAGGTCAGGGACGAATCCTGGCCATGCGGCCTCCAGGCATCTGACCTCTAGCAACCGACTTACCCCCACTGAGCCTCGGTTTCTTCATCTGGAAAATCAGGCAAAATATTAGATCCTACTTCCCAGGGTTGTCATGGGGACTAAATGACATAATGTGTGCAAAGCGCAGAGTACGGAGTGCATGTTCTCATACCTAGGAGGAGGAGGTGGACAAGATTTTGGCACTCAAGCAATTTAAGCTTCAAAATTCCTATGATTTTAAAAACCGAAGTCTCTGAGATTCTCTGATTCAATTATCCTAAAATTATAAGACTGCATAAGCTTCTAAGGCTTTAGGTAACGTGATGTGGTGATGCTTCCCATCTGAGGCTCGTTAGAGACCTAGAGTTACAGGGTCTCAGCGCTGACTCTCTGTTCCCCCTCGGCAGCACCTGTCTCAGCCTGAGGCTGGTGCATCTTGAATAATTCTGGTCCTCTTTCCTCTTCGGATCTTCTGTCTTTATTCCCACCAGCCAGATTAGTTCCCTTCAGCATCTTTTGTCCCTAGTATCTCCCTCCCCTGTGTGCCCCCCGGCCCAGGGTCTCTGTAAGGGACTTGTAGTTGAATCCTCCACTGCCTCCAGCATCGCTGTTCAGCTCCTCAGGTTTCCTGGGCATCTCCTCTGTGCCGGGTGCCACATAGCAGGGCCTCAGTGTGCCTGTGTGACATCCAGGTTGTTAACCGATGCCGGTAGGACTCAGATGCCAACATCCCCCTGTGGGGTCCTCCAAGCCTCATTCCAGCCCCTCCACCTCCCCCAGAAGACCCAGAGGATCTCCTTCTCACCATTGTAGCCAAAATCCCGGCACTGAGTCTCAACCCTGCTGAGAGAGCCACACCCACCTGACCTGTCAACATCCACACCCAGCTGAGGTGTCAGGGCCCATCGCAAATCCAGCATCCTCGGCCTGCTTGTTGTTGATGAAAATTAGGGAGGTGCCAGCATGGAGGGGAGGATGCTCATGTGTTTTACAGCCTGTGATGTTGAATGCACTGTCCTCCCATATGTCAGAACAGGGCACAGGGCGGAGGCCCCAGATCAGGCCGGTGCATCAGAGTGGGTGGCTCCAGAGGTTGGTGGGGTGGGCAGGGCTGAGAGAGGAGGGGGGTGCATTCCTGGCTTTGAATGCCGAGGTTGGCAATGGCCTTGCTCCTCCCTGGCTCACCCACTTCTATTCTGGAGGCTGACTGGCCTGGCTCCTCCCAAGTGCATCCTCGTCATCCCTCCCAGGGGTGAGTGGGTCCTGAGAGGATCCCAGGCAGGGTTCAGGCTTTGGGGGCAGCAGACTTGGGTTGGAATCCTGGTTTTAGGCCTCTTCTCTACCTTCTGGCCTCGGTTTCCTCATTTATAGAGTGGGGTAAATGAGGCCACCCTATATATACATAGGGTTTCCTTATCTATAGAGTGGGGCATGAGGTCTGTGGCCAGGGGGTGATGAAGGGCATGTGCACAGCATCATGGGGGGGCTGGAAAGCAGCTTGGTCAAGGTGCAGGCTCTGAGCCCATCCCTCAGCACCAGCCCTGGCCCCAGCACTCTAGCTGGGAGGCCTCTGTCACCTGGCACGGCTCCTCCCCAGTGCTGTGACTTTGGGAAGGACATTTCCCCTCACTGTTCCCTCTCTGTGATGAGTGACACCCACATCCTAGGGACAGTGAGGATGACATGCAGGACAGTGAGGATGACATGCAGGGTTCCTGATGGGATGGTCAGGCTATGCCTGAGCCCTAAGCGGGGACCCCTTCCTGGTCCACATATCTGGGCACCTGGATGGACTAGGAGGCTGAGGTAGGAGGATTAAATGTACATCATAGAGGCAACAAGAAATGTCCCTACCCAGAGAGGGTCCCCCTGCCCGCCAACAGGAAATGTCCCTATCCAGAGAGGTTCCCCTGCCCGCCCTGTCATCTGCTCCTGGCCCACTCTCTGCCCTCAGGTCTTTGTAGAAGGACGGCACCCTGGGGTGTAGCCTGGGAGATTTGATACCGACCATAACTCAGGACAATGAGCTGTACAGTCCTGGGGCAGCTGCTATTAACAGAGCTCCCACGATGCACTGGGGCTGTGCCCAGATTGCCAGGCAACATCCACAGCCCTCTCAGCACCCATGTCTTACAGGAGAGGAACCAGAGCTCAGAGAGGGCCAGCAATTCTCCCCAAGAAACACAGGAAGGGCAGAGGTGAGCTCTGTGCCCACCTCAGGGCTCAGCCCCATCCTGTCCTCCTCTCTGTCACTGATGCGGGGCTGGTCTGAGAATGTGCCATCACCCTGCTCTGGCCTTCCCGCCTCCAGGTGGACCAGCTCTTGTGGCCAGGCCACTCTCAGAGGAGCAATGACAGAGCATCATATTGAGAGCTATTGACATGGACCCCAGAGTAAAGCTTCACCGAGAGCCAAGGACACATTTGATTGCAAATTGAAAAGGGCTATAGCTCTTGGGGTCTGAAAATCCAGCCAACGAGAGAGAAATTGGGCTTGGCAAGGGGGGCAGAGCAGGACAAGGGGAGGGCATGGTCGGGGGTTGGACCTCAACTCAGGGAGCGTTTAAAATCTGCCTGGGAGGACCTTCCTTGCTCCAGCTGCCTTGTAGGTGGCTGCAATGCCCGGGCCACTCCAGGAGGACAGGCACAGTACAAGGGTGTGACACATGCCTGAGAACTGACTTGGCCTGGCCCAGTCTCTGTGCTTGAGGCTTGGTCCTGGCAGCACCCTCCTCCCCATCCCCCGACCCCTCTCATGCAGCAGGGATTTATTTCATTTGTTCTGTTCACAGCTGCATCCCCAGTGCCTAGAACAGGGCCTGGAACACAGCAATCAACATACTTGCTCGGCGAAAATTGAACACAGGAATAAATAGTGTTGCCCACTTGGTGCTGTCATAGCCTGTCTCTGCCCTGTCCCCTCTCCTCCTGCTCAATAACACTGTGGGCTCAGCTGGGACAGTGTCCAAACCTGGCCATCTCGGTACCCCTGGCACCCAGCTCAAGTCCAAGCACATGACAGACCTCAGCAGTGTTTCTACCCAAGTGAGGGAACTGATGGATGTGTGGATAGGGCGTTTCTGAGAGCCCACGGTTTAAAAATAAACCTGCTCTTGGCTCTCCCATGTGTCATTTGTAACTTCTCATAAAAGCCCTTGGCAGAGCACATTTCAGTTGCTTGAGGGAGATATTCAGGTTCAAGAAATAGAAAGCTTATAAATAAATATAACAAGCCAAATGAAACCAGTGGACGGCAGCCCCTCCTGGCCCTGGGAAGGGAGGCACATTTCAGGGGGAGGGATGGAGATTTGGGAGGGGCGACATTCCTGCTGAGAGGTAGCTGGGACAGCTGAGGTCGGATAGAGGGAAGCGAGGGTTAGGGCTGCAGGTGGCTTGAGGTGAAGTGGCCCCTCCTGTGGCTCTGGGCCTGGCCTCCTCTCACCTTGGAGGTTGTGATGAAAACCTGCCCTAGCCATCCTGGGAGTCAGAGCAAGAGCAAAGACTGGGCCTTAACAGGCTGTCAAAGGGCTGGCAAGAGACAGAGTGGGAGATGGAGCAGAATCAAACAAACCAAACACAGACACTCTGGGGGGTCATCCCTCTCACTAGGGGCCCCCCACAGCCTCACCAGGGGCCTCCCTGGGCAAGCCAGGGGCGTGGGGGTGGAGCCGGCTGTCACCTTCCCTCCCTCCCCTTCCCTTCTCCACTACTCTCCCAGAAGCTCCTGTTGCATCCAGAGGGGACAGCATCAGGGTCTCCTGCGTGTCCCTCCCATCTCCCCAGGATGCTCCAGCTGCCTCCTACCCCTTCTCCTGGGGTGCGACTCGGGAGCCACATGCCCTGCTCACCCAGCCTCCCAACCCAACCCGCCCTTCCTCCAGCCTTCTCTGCTTCTCCACACAGGGAGACAGCAGCTCTATCCACCTGGCTCCTCAGCCAGAAACCTGGGAACTGTGTGGACCTTCATGGAGGAGCTGGGGGGCATTAAAAAAAAAAACATGTCAAGTCACCCTTTGGCTTAAAACCCTCAATGCTGCTCAGGGAATCACAAGTAAACCCAGTCCTGCTGGCCAAGGCTGGGAAGCTCTGCAGGCCTGGCTGCTGCCACCTCCCCTCTTCATCTCCCCCTCAACAGCCCCTCCCAGGGCCTTCCTTGGTTCCTCCAGCACACGCCCTCCACCCCAGGACCTTTCCACGCACTGTTCCTACTCCCTAGACCAGCTCCTTCAGGCCTCAACTTGAACATCATCTCCATCTGAGCTAGTCTCCTCTCCGTCCTAACTAGAGGTATGGTTGTCCATGTGACTCTTCCTTGAGGGGTCACGTTCCCCTCCTGACTTTGAGCCCTAGCAGCACAGGCACCTTGTCTGACATGTTCATTTCTCCCTTGCACCCATAGTAGGTGCTCAGCAAATGACCCAGATGAGTAAGTGGAGCCCTGAAAACGGAAACGGAGTAAACAGCCAGAAATAACTCCAAGCGCTGCTGACTCTCTTCCTGCAGGAGGGGGTAGATTTGATTTTTACTTTATTTCTTTATAACTCACACTGCTTAATCAGAGTTAGTAATTACAAGTCTCGTTTCTGGTTTGTGCCTCCTTGACTCGGCCCGAGGGCAGGAACCGGTTCGTATTTAAACAGTATTAGTTCTGAGATGCTCTCCGGGGAGCAGGGGCATGCTCTGTGTGGAGTTTAATTCTCAGTGATGCTAATTAGATCAGCAGAGCAGACTTTGCTCAGGGCTGGGCTGCTGAGGGAGGTAGTCTCCCTCTAACAGCCATCCAGGAAGCGAAGTTCACCTGCCAGAGCCCCCCCAACAGTCTGACGGGGAAAGATTCTCCATCAGACTCTGCTCCGGGCATAGTGCCAGGGCCTAAGAGCTCTTAAGGGCCTGTGAAAATGTTTAAGGTCTGGGAAAACAATTTATTTGGCTTTGAAATACAAAAGAGAAGCTGTGAAGTTGAAATTGATAAATGTTTAATCAAATGTCTACAAAGTATAACATTATCAAATGGTCACCTTCTGCTCTAGCTCAAGTTTTGCATAGTCGCATATAATTTATATTTGATGTGGGCTATGGGGGCATTTCAATGCGTTTAGTCTGGTGGGGGAAGGAGTTTCTAAAAGAGAGAAGAATGGGGCTGAGAAGGTCTTAAAGAGCCACGTATATATGAGTGTATGGGGACAATGTGGACAAGGGTTGGGGAATAGAGCCTCAGAAGATGACACCAAGAAGGGGGCACATGGATGGAGGATTTAGTGACCTTCACCAGAAGACCTTCCCGGCAGGGGAATAGCATGTGCAAAGGAGCAGGGCGTGGAAGGGGCTGATGAGCCTCAGAAATAGGAACCAGCCACTAAGTCTGCAGAATGAAGCTGGGGGCCGGGGGAAGGGCTGGACCACAGTGAGCCCCTCTCCATCCCCTTCTTCTCCATCATGAGGGCCCAGCTCTGCCTGTGTTATCACCAAGTCTAGGCTTGACATCCTGGACCATCACAGAGGCTCCAGGCCCAAGCCCGGCTGGGTTTCTCCCCTGACAGATCCAGTCTGGTTCCAGATGTCCGGTCCTGCGAACTCCACTGCAGTAGTTCACATGGTCTCATCCCCATTCTAGTCTAGCACAGAGTAAAGAGGAGGGAGAGAAGAAAGAAATCCAAAACCGCAAAGCAGACTCCAAACTTGCTTCCTGGATGATTTCTGGAAACAAGTCAATTTCCCCTTAGTTCTTTCTCCCCAGCCCACTGTTTCAGCTGAAACAGCCCTCATGTTCATCTAAGGAAATGTCATGCTATTGCAAGCCCCATTTTGAAGTAACACCCATTCTCTGCCCAGTCAGAGAAAATCTCTAGGCTGGTGATGGGGCCTTGGACACCCCTGCCTTCCCAGGTCTCCCAGAGTGGGCGCCTAGGGCGTCCTGGGGGTGAATACTTAATACCACCAGTAGCACAGATCTTCCAGTGTCTTTGCCGCTGCAGTGCTTAACCTACAGTTCTTCTTTCTAGAAATTCCAAAGCTTGAGTGGGTAGGGTGGAAGAGAGGTAAACTTGGCCAGGCCCAGGGACTAGACGCTAAGGGAGAGACAGCCCCACGCTGATGATCCAGCCAGTTTGTCCCCTGCAGATGCCCAAGAGCCCATCTTCAGCAAATCATGGCTTTAGGTTAAATGTTGTTTCCCCTAGGCCCTTTGGTTTTTCTTCCAAACTGCAAATTGCCTCCTAATCTCTTGAGAGATGGGTGGGTGCTTTTTTCCTTTGGAGACAGAATCTAACAGCAATTGAATTGGGAGTTTTAGGGGTCGGGCAGAGGGTACTATGAAAGTCAGAAAAGCAGGTTAGTAGTTGAGTGACATTAGATGAGTTACTTACCCTCTCTGTGCCTGGTTCTCCAGTTGAGCCTACTTCATGGAGCTGTCATAAAAATTAACTTAGTCAATAGATGCGAAGTGCCTGAGACAGCACTTGGCAGACAGAAAGGCCTCAATAAGTCTGTGATAGTAATAGTAATAATCGTGATCTGTATTGTTATGAGTTTGTGTTGAATCGGTGCTGGGCTTTATAGATGCAAGGCTGGCAGGAATCCCCATGGCCTTGCTGGTCTTTCCCCTGCGGGCCCCTCCCAGCCTAAGTCTTCCCTTTCTCCCTGCTTCAGCCACACAGAACTCCTTGCTTCTGAAGGCCTCTGCTCTTCCCAGCTTCTGTGCCTTCTCCTGCTTAAATGCCCTCCCCATCATCTTCCCCTGCACACTCTAACTCTCCCTGGGTGAACCAGCTCAGAGGCCACCTCCTCCGTGAAGCCAGTTCAGACCTCCCCTCCTCCACCCTCTGGAAGCTCACAGGGTTACCAGCACCTTCTCTGGGCTCCCCCCAGAATGGGCACATTTCCACGTCACATCTCCAATCACCTAGCTCTAAAACTGCAACCCCACTTTTTCATCTCTGTGTCCTTGTCCCAGAGCCTGGTTTGGCACAGTATGAGTGTCCTTGAGTGATTATTGAACAAATAAATAAGCAAGTCCACGGTGTTGGACTGCCCTAGGTCACCCTAAGCGGTTTAACCCTCACTTCCCTGTCTGACCTCATTTCCCTCTGGAGGGTAGGCATGACAGCCCCCTGTGGGGCCTGTTTTCCCAGGACAGAGAAGGTGGCTGGCATCCTCAGGCCTGCGGCTCTGGGAGCAGGCGGTGAAAGGGGAAGGATTCTGTTATTAAACTCATCAGTTCTGGAGCCCGGGCCTTTGGAGAGCAGAGCTTGGCTGGTAATGAGGGCTGTTCGCGGGGACAGACACGGCTGGCTCTGATGCCAGCATTGGCGCGGAGTTGTCTGCCCCGAGGAGGTGAGCGACAAGGCGGGCGCGGGCAGTCCGGGTGGGCGACCTTACCTGGGGTCCAGGTACAGAGGACCTAGACCCAGTCTCTCTCCTGCGCAGCGGACACCCCGCGGCGGTCCCGAATCGGGCCTGAAGGTGGCGCTGCAGGCCCTCGCAAGTACAGCTGGGCGGGACCAGACTCTGCCTGGGACTGGGGAGGGGTCCGAGGTGAAAGGAAGGGAATGGGGAAGGAAGGGGAAAAGGAGGGAAAATGGGAGAACGGGGGTGAATGAGGAGGGGCACAGGGAGACCAGAGGAGAAATCTGAACCTGGAAGACCCCCGCCCGGTGTCTTCCTGCACCTTCCCACCCTCCACTTCCCGCCCTTCACTCCCCTGCCCCGGCCGTTGGGATCTGCCTGCCTTTTCCAGGAGCCGGAGCTGCCAAAGCGCGGCATGTGCCAGGCTGCTGTTGTAAATAGTAACTTTCTCCCCCAGCCACTTCCGCGACCAGCCCAATGGATGAACGGGCTCAGCCGGCAAGAGACGATGCTCATGGGGAAAATGAGTGACCGTCGGAGCAGCTGGGTGTGGAAGAAGGAGAAAAGACCTGTGGAGAGGGGAGAGAAGCCCGGGAGAGGCGATGGGGCCTCAGCCCTGCAGGGGCTCCCGCCCCTCCTGTGGCGATGCCCAAGACCCCTCCTGAGGCAGAGAGAGCCAGGAGGGAATCCCTCCGCTTCCTTGAGTCACAGGTGACAATCTGCTCAGCTGTGGGGGAGGGGAGCTTTCAGGTATGGGCCCTCTTCTCTTAGATACCAAAGCCAAAAAAGGTAGCTCAGGAGGGACCCAGACCAGAGACAGGGATGTCAGCCAGCAGGTGGCCTCTCTTTCTCCTCTACCCCTTAGGACGCCTGTTCTTTCCCTCATCTCATAGACCAGAAATTTATTCACCATCAGCACAAACAGTAGCAGACCCCTTAGCTTCTTTGTCTCAATTTCAAATGGGCAGCACAGACACTCCGATTGGCCTAGCCTGGGTAGGAGTCCACCCCTGAACCAATCAACTGATGGGTGGGGGCAGGGAGCAGGGCTGGGTTGCTACCCAGAAACTGGGCTGGAGGATACACTGGGGAGTCAGGGCAGGGACGCACTGGCGTCCTCACCACAACCTGGAGCTCACTGTGCTGAGTGTATACAGTACCTGCTTTTTGCCAGGCACTCTGAAGGCCCCTTTTGCATCTTAGTAAAATGTTGCCTGGCCAGTACTTGTGTTCCCATTTTACAGATGAGGCCCCTGAGGCCCATGCTCTCTCCATTCCCCAAACTCCCACATTCCGTTCCCTCCTCTGCCTCTTGCCTGTTGGGTTTTCTTGGTCCAGCTTTCTGTTCTCTTTGGCCTCAGTTTCCTGCCCTGTAAAACAAGGGGGACCCTTTAGCTCTGACATTCTCTGTCCCATTTGAAGGCAGCAGCAGCCCTACCCGTCACCCATGTCCTTCCTTCCCATGATCCGTTTGCTATTCGGGGCCCTTGGAGAAGCCCGTGGGTAAATATTAATAATGCAGAATGGTGTTTATGTGTGAGAAAGAGGATGAATCATTTCTTGCTTCTCTCCTGCACACGGCAGGACTGTAGCTAAGCATATGTTGGCTATTTGGCATGTCCATGGGAGCTCTGGCCTGATGGGGTCTCATGGCTGGGCCAGAGCCACAAAATAGCTGCCTGGTTTTGGGCCTAAGTCCCACCATCCCAAAGCCAGGCCTGGAGGCTCAGTGTCCAGCCAAGGCCTGGCCACGTCTGTGCTGTGTGGCTGGCTCTGTCTCCTAGGATCAATATGGTGTCTGCCACACAGGGATAAAGGAAGCAGGTCACACTCAGAGGGGACCCAGTGATCCTGCTTCTCACCCGTCTGCTTCCCCAAGCCTGTGCTCATCCCACTGTGGGTGCTCATCTGTCTCCCCACCTCATTGTGGGGGCCTGGGCTGGCACAGGGCTTGGAACTATTGAGAGCATCTGTCCAGCTCATAATGACCCCTCTACAGTCTCTGTCACCTGTGTGTATGTGTGTGTGGGGTCCCGTCACACACAAACAGAAGCCCCACCTGTGACCTGCTGCTGGATAGAGCAGGTGAGACTGGAGTAGACACCCAGAACACCAGTGCAAGTCGGAACTCATGGATGCTGTCTGCCAGGCATGGAGGAGGTGCTCAGGACCTGTAGATGGGGCTGAGAAAAGGGGGCCTGTCTCCTCCTAAGGCCACTGCCTTGTCACCCTTGAGTTTCTGGAGTCATTCCTTGTCCTGCTTACACCAATCTGAGTTATTCCTGTACGTGTACCAGAGTCCCAGCAAATCCTTCACAGAAGGCCTGCGATTACCCAGCACCATGCTGAGCCTGTTCACACCTCCCAGGTGGTCATTACCCTCCTTCCACTTCACACCCAGCAGAGCCCAAGCCAGCTCACTTCACTTGTTGATTTCTCCTACAGCCCTAGTGGCATGTCCTCTCCCCACTCTGCCTCTGCTGTGTCAATGGCCAGCATCAGGGGCCAGATGGACTTGCAGGGGCCTCCCCTACTGACTTAGTTCTAGGTGCTCATCAGAACTGGGGAGGAGCTGGGAGCTTGGCGAATCCTCCCGGCAGCCCAGCAGTGACCCTTCTAGGGCCTGGAGAGGGGGCGCTGTACACATTGTTATCCAAACTAGACAGGGCTTGCCTAGTCTGCTCCCCGTTCCGAGTCATTTGTATGATCTGAAGATAATTGGATCTCAGAGCCATCCATTACTTCCACTCTCAGGCCACA
This sequence comes from Arctocebus calabarensis, assembly GCA_963573935.1. Lineage (NCBI taxonomy): Eukaryota > Metazoa > Chordata > Mammalia > Primates > Lorisidae > Arctocebus > Arctocebus calabarensis. The sequence continues at coordinate 48,188 of CAUYON010069210.1, forward strand.
AATGATTGTCTGGTGGCTGCGGCCCCTGTCTAGTGCAATGACCTAAACAACCTTCCATTTTTCTCTCTCAGGCAGGATAGTGGATTATTTCCAGGGCCAGGACTCCCACTCAGACCTGACACCCTCCCCATTGGCCCTCTAGGCACTGAGAGTAATTGACTACCTGTGGCTGTCCTCAGGGTGGGGGATGATCCCAGTGCTTCAAGATGGAGCCACTTATAATGAGCTCCCGGGAAGTCCGTCCTGTGTCCTGCTGACCGCATGAGACCAGAGCAGCAGCAGTCTCCCCAGGAGTTGCCTTCAACATGAAGGGCAGTAGCAGTGGAGGATGCTGGAGACCACCGCCCCCAGCCCCTTCATGAAACTGCCCAGGATCTCACGGCAAGGCTGTGACATGGTCAGTGTTATTAAGTGCATAGAGATCCCATAAACACCATGGGCTGGGAGGGATACACATTAAGTTGGGCAGACACAGACCCTGATCTCGTGGAATTCACAGCCTAAGCCGGGAGATGAGCCACTAATTCTTTGTGCATTGTGTAGTGAGCACCATGGTCTTGGAGTCAGGGAGGACCTCCCACATGGGGAAGAGGAGTGGGGGCGGGAGGGGTATTCCGTCCTAGGTAGAAGGAGCAGAGCCATGTGGCGGAGAAGGGAGGAAGAGGATGGGGCCAGCAGTGGCCCAGAGCACACAGTGCTGTGGGGGAACTTGACCCCAGGCTTGGTCTGTCACCCTACCCATGGGTGTGGTTATTTCAGCATAGTGGGCCTTCATCAAATCAAAGAAAGAAAACATAGGTTAAACACACAGGTTGCCAAGGGAACACAGAAAATATGGGAAGAAAAACAAGCCTGCTTTGGGGCAGTGGTTTGCCATTTGCCATTTGCAAATCCCTTTTCTCACCTCTTATTTCATTTGGTCCTTACCCTAAGCCCTTACCCATAGCATTGTCCCCATTATCTGGATGAGTAAGCTGAGGCACAATTGAAGCACTTGTCTAAGGCCTCCTGGCAAACAAGGGAGAAAACAGATTTGCATCCAAGCCTAATTCCAAAATTACATTTCCCCATCCTTTGACAGAGGGCTGGGCAGAATTTTAAGTAGGGTTGAGAGCAGTTTCTACTTCCTTCCTTTAAGTAGGAAGTAGAAAGCAACAGGAATCGGATGGCAGGGGACAGGAGAAGGCTCTACAGATGTAGTCAGCACACCAATAAGAACCCCAGCGACTACATGTACTTGAGCACCTACTATGTGCTCAGACTTTGCCGGCAACTAAGATGCCTCATCTCATTTACTCTTGCAATGGCCTGTGATGCGGGTGCTATCACAGCTGGTCAGTGATGGAGCTGAGATCTGTCTGAGCAGAAACCAAGGGCTCAGCTGCCACACCCCTAATGGAGCTTCTGCTGCTGTAATGTCCTGCAGCAAAGTTGCTCACCTCTGTGCCTTCCTTTCTTCACCTGTTGAAAGGAATGATAATAGTTAGGGAGCACGAGGAAGACATTTTTGTTTACTGGAATTCTTCTTGGGAAGAATGCAATATCTATCTGAAAGCAAAACCTGTTGACAAAAGCCAAGGGTACGGGACTAGCTGGTGGCAAGGCTTTATAGAAGGAAGTTAGTAAAAGTAGAACCCATGAGATAGGAGGCTGCTTCTCCAGAGCAGGGGCATGTGGGAAAGTATAGATCAGCAGGGAGGTGGTGTCATCTGTCTCTCCTCTCCATCTGCAAATTTTCAATAACTCTGATAAATTCCAAATGCTTGGTTCAGGCTGCTATGTTACATGGAGCTGAGTTTGGCACTTGAAATGACTCAGGATAAAAGAGCCCCAGCCAGGTGAACAGAGGAGCCCCTTTGCAGGAGGGGGATTCCTGGGACTCAGGACAGCCAGTGGCCATGAGACTGCCCAGGTCTCAAGCCAGTTATGCTTGGCTCTCCATGCGACAAGGGTGCCCCAGCTGGCACCTGGTTACCCTGACCTTTCTAGTCATAGCTACTTTCTCATCAGTTCCCAAACTCCCTGCAAGTCATGCCATGCTTCCTCAAAGGACTAGCTTCCTCTTGTCCTCTGATTCCATTTCCCAGTGCCCTGCATCTTCGTTTTGTCTCTCCTCATGATGAAGATACAAATCTTCATCACATTTGCAAAGCGAGTGCTGACTTTGTGCCTATAAGGCAAGGCAGCAAGGCAAGAGGGGAAGGGAAGGGAGAAAAGAAGCCCTCCTTCAAGTCAAGTCTACCTCTAGCTTTTGGCAGCCCCCTCCTCGCCCCACCTACAATAAGCTGGACAGCAATGTCCACTTTCTGACCCGGCACTCTTTACAGCATACCTGCTACTGGTTTCTGACATGCCAAGCTCATTGATAACTTCCATGTTGCCACATCCATGACCACTTCTCTGCCTGTGCTATATATGGCATGCTATACATGACATAAAGACCCACCTACCTCTTTCGGGAAACACTGTCTTGCCCAGTGTCCATGACCCGTGGCACCTGCCAGGCTTCCCTCCCATCTCACTGGCTCCTCTTCCCCAGCCTCCCACTCTAACCCTCGAGGCTCAGGCCTGGGTTTTCCCTACCTGGGAGATGCACCCCCTCCTGGGCGGAGCTCATCAATTACAGTGGATATTTTTAACAGCTCTATTGAGGTATAATTGACATACGATAAATTGAACATCTTTAAAGTGACATATTTAAAGACGTAATTAGAGTGATAATGTGATAAGTTTTGACATATGTGTATATCCATGAAACCATCACGATAATGAAAATATTCATCATCTCTCAAATTTTTCTCCGGTGTCTCCCTCTACAGCCTCTTCCCTCTCCCCAGGCAACTGCAGATCTGCTTTCTGTCACTACAGATTGAGTTACATTTTCTAGAATGTTATGTCAATGGACTCACGCAGGAAGTATGCTTTTCTGCCTGGCTTCTTTCATTTAGTACATTTTGTGTGTGTATCAATAGTTTATTCACTTTTATTGCTGAGTAGTGTTCTTTTGTACGGGTATACAACAATTTGTTCATTTACCTGTTGATGGACATTTGGGTTGTTTCCAGTTTGGGGATATTACAATAAAGTAGCAATAAGCATTCACATACACTTTGTATAGAATATATTTTCATTTCTCTTGGGTAAGTACCCATGAGGGTAATTATTGAGTTATATGGTACGTGAAAGTTTTATTTTTTTAAAAACTGCTGAACTTTTCCCCAAAGTAGTTACAGCATTTTACATCCATACCACGGTGTTTGAGAATTCCAATTGCACCACTTCCTCACTAACACTTGGTAGGGTCAGTCTTTTGTGTTATAAATAAGTGGTGATGGGAGTCATTGTGGTTTTAAATTGCATTCCTCTAATCATTAATGATATTGAGCACTGTTTAGATGCTTATTAGTTATCTGTATATGTTCTCCAGTGAAGTGTCTATTCAAATCTTTTGCTCATTCTTTTTTTTTATAATTGAATCATCAGAATTCTGTGTGTATTCTGGATACAACTCTCTTATCATATTTGTGACCATTTTCTCCTAATCCCTGGCTGATCTTTTTAGTCTCCTAAGAGTATCTTATGAAGAGCAGAAGTTTTAATATTTTATGAAGTCCAATATAGGAATGTGTTATTTTATGGATTTTTTTTTAGTGTCCCCTCTAAGAAATCTTTGTCCAATCTGAGGTTACAAACACCTTCTCCTATTTCTCTTAAAAGTCTTATACAGTAGTTTCAAGTTTTAAATTTACATTTATACATGTATATGTTTGTAAAGTTATGATGCATTTGAAGTTAAGTTTTGTATGTGGTATGAAGTATGGATCACATCCTAAAAAATTTTGCCTATAGATTTCCAATTGTTTAAGCACCATTGTTGAGAATACTATCCTTTCCCTATTGAATTGCCTTTGCATTTTTGTCAAAAATCAAGTGTACACGTATATGTGAGTTCACCTCTGCACTGTTCCGTTCCATTGATCTATTTTTTTTTTTTATCTTCAAGTCAATACTGCCCTGTCTTAACTTGAACAAGCCTTGAAATCAAATTGTCCTTCAACTCTGTTTTTTCCCTTCAAATTTGTTTTGGCTAGTCCTTTAGAGGGAAATTTATAGCACTACAAACATTCCTCAAAAGAATAGAAAGAGAGGAAGTTAACAACTTAATGGGACATCTTAAACAACTGGGAGGGGTAGAACATTCCAACCCCAAACCCAGCAGAAGAAAAGAAATAACCAAAAATTAGAGCAGAATTAAATGAAATTGAAAATAAAAGAATTATACAACAGATCAATAAATCAAAAAGTTTCTTTTTTGAAAAGGTCAATAAAATAGATAAACCTTTGGCTAACCTAACCAGGAAAAAAATAGTGAAATCTCTAATCCAGAAGTTGTTTTGTAACTCATTTGTCATTGAAACTTGATATTTATTTATGAGAATCTTTTTAACCTTTGTCTTTACTGTAGATGCCCATTTACTTATCCAAAAAAATATATATATATTTGTTCAGTTATAGGATGCAGTTCAAATTCCTCTAATATGTAATATGTGCTTAACTACGTTTCCAAAATCTGAAATATTCTTAAATCCTAAATATATCTGGTCCCACAGGTTTCAATGAAGGTGTTCTAGAACTATTTTATCATCATTATTCATAATCCCTCACCAAAATACATTGTAAATTGCTGTGATTATGTGAAATGACCCAATTCACTTGCAAGAAAAAGATATTTTTAAGTCATAATACAATTAGAAGAACATGATTTGCATTGGTAGCAATATTTATACCGGAATATTTATGCAGAGAGAGAAGAATTAGAAGTTCAAAGTAGGGCACAGTGAAATGACTGGTGCTTCTGGGTCAGGCTAGCCAGCTGACTTTGGTGGAGACTAGATGGAATATAGAAATTTGCTACATTCCAAAGTCTGGCCTTAAATTTTTCAGGCTTTGAAATCTTCCAGCACCTCTTCAAGAATGGATATGTCACCTGCAGTTTCACTCACATGATAAAGCTCCTGAGATTGAGGTATAAACTATAATGCTAGCCTGGTACTGTCCAATGGGAACCATCACTGCCAATGGAATTATATACTTGGTGTGGAGGCGCCGTAGGCAAGTCAGATTATATACAAGGTAGTTTAAAAATTTAAAGATTTATGGACAAGAAGAAGAAGGCAGCACAATTGGTCCAGCACATGTGAAGACAATGATTTGAATAACTGTATTTATTTAGTATAGGATTGGTATAAAAGAATGAGGATATAGCTATGAGTAATCATTCTAGAGACAGAGGAGACAGATCGCATTCTCAGACTCTGGCACTTCCCAGCTCTGCACAGCTCTGAAATGAGACTGCAGAGGCCCCCTCGGGGAGCCACCTTTTCATTCCGTGCCCTGCAAATCACCACACGTCCCTAATCTAAGGGTTAGAGTGGTGCATGATTTTTTAGAGATAATAAATAATTTGATCAGGTTGTAATCACATCCTGCTGGCTCTGTGAGCCGTCAAGTCTTCTTAAAATGTATTTTCTTTTTCCTGATTCACTGTCTGTTGATGGCTGTGTTTAATTAACAGAAATTACCCTCTGAGATCTTTCCTTTACCTTCTTCTTCCAAGCTACTGAGAGCCAGCCCACTTTCATAAGAAAGGAAATAAAATATAAGTAATGGCCATGAAATACGGAATCAGAGAACCTGAGTTCCACTCTCCATTTTATAACTCATGTTGATATGGGAGTTATTACTGCACCTGGTACACATCGACTATGCAAATAGAAATATTTTCATTTTCATCTCACACAGTTGTTTTGATTTGCAATAGATAATGTGTATGAAAAGAAATATGTGAAATAAAAAATTCTATTGAAAATGCATATGTCATTATTAGCTCCCAGCATATATTCACCTTCACTGCACTCTGTAAACATTCGTTGAATGAATAAACAGATCAATGAGTTGATCTATCTGTTAATCATTATGTCTTGCTGTATTTGAAGCCATAGATCAGAGGTTCCAGTTACACATAACTTACCCCTGAGTAAAGAAGTACAACAACAGAAGACAGTAGCTATGTCCAGTGCTCAATGTCTAAATAGATTCTCTTAAGAAACATATATTCAGAAATTGATTTCAATTGACCTTGTTGCTCAATACTTTAGCAGCAACAATGTCATTTAATCACTGTACTCTTCTATATTTTGTTCTAGAAAACAGCTATCGTGAAGCTTGCCTGGGCTCACCAATAAATTACCCGGTTTCACTCATAATAGCCTCTTGGCTGTTTGCTGTGTGGTGAGACATAAGCCTCTGACCGTTTTTCCTTAAATTCTCATCCTCTAATATACATTTATATCAGTAAGAAATAAAAGTTTGCGGAAAGCTTTCAAAAAGTCTGGATTTACTGTATCATGATAAAAAATTATAAATAGAAGAGTCAAATAAGCAAAACTTACTTTTTTTGTCATTTATTTAACAACACATAACAAGTACTCACAGTATGCAGAGCTATGTGTAGGCACTGGGGAAGATATAAGGATGAATTAAACCCAGTTTCTACCTGTAAAAACCTTAGGGGAGATAAAAATATGCATAAATAGCGAGAATACAAGCCAGAAAAAATGACGAATGCCTTAAGGGAAGCATAAACAATGTCTATTGAGTTTAGCAGCAGTGGAGATTACTTTCTTGCCCTAGGTAAATGTAGAATACATATGCATAGATGTATGTGTCTATGTACCTGTGTAAACACGCACAAATATGTTTGGGGGTTCTGTTATACATTAATCAGTCTTTGCAATGTTAACCAGTCCTTAAAATGGACATGTAATTTTAATGGATTAATAAAGAAACCAACAAAACTAAGCATGTCCTAATGATAGCATCTAAGTGATTCAAATCATGACCCTGCTTTTAATGTTCAAAGAAATGTTTCAGTACAAATACCAATTAAAAGATATAAAATATACAAAGGGATTAATGATGAACCTCCCTGGCAAATAACATCAAATCACATACACTTCAATCTAATTATTTAAAAGCTGATAAAAATTACAACGAGAACTGGACCATTTCAGAAAATAAAATATCTGAGGACCACAGTTGGCATGATACTGAAATGAATGTCAGTGAAAGCTAAAGCATCAAAATGTTGTATGGGTGTTCTGATACTTTGAATCGAGGTCTTGGTCCACTGGATTTAAACCATGGAAGTTTTGAAAATAACACTGACCAGCCAGTCTCCCTGGTCTCTGTGCATAGATAGGAAACATACAGTTTAATTGTAGCAAAACAAGCTAGAGTTAGATGTTATCAGTTTGTAGAGAGAGTCACCTAAATATGAAGAAAGCATCAGGGCAACTTAATAAGAATTGCTGACTTGCAAATATCTATAAATTGACCAAAAGGGCTGGAAAGGAGGCGATGAGATGATTTCTTCAAGGGAATTGGCACGGTGGCACAGCCCAAAGAACTATACTCAAGCAAGCACTGGCTACATTGGAGTCTAGCTCTGTTACTCTGGCAAATTCTTTAACTTTTTGAGCAACCTTTATAAAATAGATAGATTAAGCTCAGATAACATTAATATCTACCTCATTAGTTCTTTTAAAAATTAAACAAGTTTTTTATATGTGAAGTTTAGAATAGCATCATCTCAGCAATTAACGTCCCCATAAAATGAGAACAAAATCCCGACAAGGCAAGAAAGAGAAGGAAAAACATTGACGTGGGGAAATTGATTGTCACTAATATTATAATTATTCTTTCCTCTTCTACATAAAATCTGAATGGAAGATAGAGGTGTTAGAATGAAGATAAATACTTTGTATTTTTAATTTAAATTCATTTTATTTTTACACAATTAGCTTCTTTTCTCCAGTCTTTCTAGCACTAAGTTTTCCCTTTCTTTCATTCTTGATATAAAATTATGAATTGTGTTAAGTGAAAGATGAACTTAGATCTACTTTACAATACAGGGGATTCCTGAATGTTGCAAAAATGCAGGTAACATATCTCATCCTCCATTACAGTATGATTGCCAGACTAAATACAAGAAACCCAGTTGTAAATTTAAATTTGAATTTCAGATGAGCAAGAAATATTTTAGGATAAATATGTTCCAAATTTTACACAGGATATGTGTAGACCAACGAGTTATTCTCTTCTTACCTTTAAAATTCAAATGAATGAGGCATCCTCTATGTATTTATTTGCTAAATCTGGCAACCCTGGACTACAAAGAAATTTCTAGTGTTCTCAACCGAAAACAAATCAATCAACAGGTAGTTCTATCCGTTCATTTGGTCCTGCTCCCATCTCCTTCCTTTAGGCCATAAACATTCTGACCCTAATAATCCCAACGTCTTCCTAACTGCCTCTGGTTTTATTTTCTTTCTCTTCCAATCTCTTCCCCACACTGTAGCAAAGTCATCGTTCTAAATAACAAACTTGGTCACATTAGCTTGCCATTTAAAAAGTAATGAATGTTTCCCCAGAGTCCTCAGGATAAAAACATAAACTCCTCAGCAGGTAGTATAAAGCCCTCGGTGGTCTAGGTCTGTCTCTCTCGTTTTTCTGTTGTAACTTCAACTCCTACAACAAACCTTCATCCTGTCCTGATTCCTTTGCTTGGAGAGAGCTCAAACTTTCCCCACTTTCTCTCCTGGTGAAGTTCTGCTCTCCAATCTATGTTACGTGCTTTTTCTTATACATTGCCCTATAGTCTTCCAATTTTAGCACATTATAGCCATTATCAAATAGGATTCCAATTGCCTTTTACACTCTTTAGTCCCCTGGTAAACTAAATGCCTTGGGAGAGAAGGAGTTGTCTTTTTTTATCTGTAACACATGACATCTGACACATTTTTTTTAAGTGTGCTGAATGAAGGAAATTATCTCTAGCTTAAAAATATATTAAGATAGCAGGTAAGACAAAAAAGAGTTTTTCAAACGCTATAATAAAACAAGACTTTCAGTCTGCTCTTATGTTTAGTCTACCTTTGATTCCTCATCGGTGAGATTTTTCTTTTTTATTGACATGTAAAAATTTTCCATGTGCATGTATTTATGGAGCACAACATGAAGTTTTGGTATATGTATACACTGTGTAATTGAAGTTTTGGTATATGTATACACTGTGTAATGGCCTAATCAAGCTATTTTACAAATTTATGCTTGTCATACTTACCATTTTTGTGTGTAGTGAGAACATCTAAAATTTACTCTGCTAGCAGTTTTCAAATGTACAACATATTGCAATTAGCTACGGTCACCATGATTTACTATGGTTCTCTTGAAATTATTCGTTCTTCTAACTGAAATTTTGTGTCCTTTGACCTATATCTTCCAATCTCCTCAGCTCCTAGCCTCCAGTAACCAACATTTTACTGTTTCTATGAATTAATCTTTTCTACACTCTATAGACAAGTGAGATCAAGTGGTATTTGTCTTTGCTTACCTGAATTGCTTCACTTAACATAATGCACTTTAAGTTTACCGATATTATAAAAAATGACAGGATTCCCTCCTTTATGAAAGCAGAATAATATTCCATATGTGTGTGTGTTTCATTTTATATATATATATAATATATACATTACATATATATATGTGTGTGTGTGTGTGTGTGTGTGTGTGTGTATATATATATATATATCACATGGTCTTATTCCTTCATCTGTTGATGGACACTTAGGTTGACTGCATATCTTGGGACATAAAATATGGAATGAATAATGCTACAAAAAGTGTGGGAGTTCAGGTGGCATAACTCTTGATATGCTAGGGAAATGACTTCCAATGATTTATTTAAATACTGTTGTTTATAGAATCATAAGGTATAATATCGCATTTTTATAAATATCAAAGATAGACAGGAGCTGACTAACATGAGCCAAGAAAGAATTGATTTTACCTCTAACCAAGGTCTTTTAAAATTGGATATGAAGCAATGTATTTTTAGGAGGTAAGTGGAGAAGGCACTCAGCCCACCCACCCAGCTCCTTACTTCCAGTCCTAGAGACAACTATCTTCACAGTTCTCCAAGTGCCCTATCAGAGACCATTTATGCAAATATAAGCAAATATATGCAAATAGAAGTACACATACATTTCCATTGTTTCTATGGGTAATTAAATCTTCAGCTAATAAAGAATATAAAGTTATAAAGCTTTCATCTGACCTATTCAAGCAGTAGATTGCATAAGAATAATTTTTTTGTGCTTGGTTTCACTGTTTCAATCAGTAATTAAGTAATTAAATATTCATTAATAAAGAATTTGTAATGTCCTGATTGCAAATTTTAAGTGGGTCATGCTCCACAAAAATATGCTCCTTTTCATTGTCTTAAGTTTTTAAAAATTAAAGCAGACAGCCTCTCTGAAGTTTATGTTGTTTCTCCTTTTTCAGTTTTTTCTTTGTGTTGCATATTTGAACTTTCTCTACAATGTTTGTATTCATTTTCAATGTTCAAAAGGATTAAAAATTAAAATAGAACAATATGTGAAATTGGATGTATCAGAATTATGAATCAAAATAAATCAAAATATTTTCTGAAAATATTTTTCTTATGAAACATGCAATATATAATTTGTTTTAGCCTCTTATGAAAGTAAGAATTTTAAACCATATTTATATAAAGAATTTTATGTAGCAATTTGAAAGCAAATCATTTTAATAACATTTTAATAGTAATAAAACTTTTTTTTTAGCTTTCTAGAATGTAAAGAGCACTCCGGTTGCTGTTGAGAATAGGAAACGTGCTTCACATGTGCCATGTCTAAACTGTCATGTATTCTCGTTGACCAGTCAGATCAATTATTTTACAGTGCAAAATATTTCTTGCCTGCTCTGTGCAACTTGTGTGAAAAGTGCATGAGTGTGTGATTAATCCTGGAAGCATAAAATGGAGTAAGAATAGATCCACCACAATTCTGAGAAATGATATTTCACTATACAAGAACCTATTGCCTTGGTGGTAAATTTATAATACCTGTGTATTTTCTTTTCCCTAAGCCTGCTCAATTCCCTCTATAGTGTCTAAAGCTGCTTCCATCTCCAATGCGGTACAACACACAGGTTTTTTTCAATACTCTGATACGGTTACTTTTGGTTTAAAGTGAATGAAGCAAAGACGTTGAGAAGTGTTTCCCTGGGGTCTGAGTGGTGTTAATATGAAAGCAGATAAGGAGGATGAAGCATTATCTTATGCTGAAACGGAATATGAGACGTGGTAACAAGGTGGCCATGTGTTCTTTACTACCTATCCTGAAAGTGTCTCTGATATGACAAGCATCCCGCTTAGGGCCTGGACACAGGACAGGAATTTCACTTGCCTGGATTTATAGGGAGAGCTGACACTATCCTCAGATTATCTGCTTTCCCTGTTGATTTCCATGAATGTCCCCCCTGGATTCACAAAACCTAGCACAGTGTCTGGTACAAAATAGAAGCTCAAGAAATGAAAAGAAGGAAGGATGAGAGAGAGGGAGGAAGAAGAGGAAGAGAGAGGGACAGGGAGAGGGAGGGAGAGAGGTTGGTTTTTAAACATGTTTTGTTCAAGTAGAGAACTTGTGAGGTGATGGGTAAGAGGAGGGTCTTAGCTCTTGCAGGGTAGTATCTTGAAATAGATGTTTTAAGCATCTTTTGGTAGTAATTTTGAGCGTGGGGAAATATCAGTCTTCCTGAGATGGTCAGCCCATTTTACTACATGGATAGCCTTTAACAATCCACAAACAAGAAGGCCCTTTAGAAGTCTTTTGTTTTCTGTCTAAACAAAAAGCTGATGAGTAAATAATCACCCAATAATCACCTATCTGAAATTACCTACCCACAGTTACTTTTCTCTTTTTAACACAGTTGAATGGTTCCACCTTATCACAAAACTTACTTAGCTTTATCTTTGGTCCTGGCTCTGAGAAAGGTTTCAATGCTTTTCAATGCAGGTAAATTTTGACATCTAATTAAGTCTCTCAGACTTTCCAAATTTCTCTTTGGAACAAAACCAAACAGTTTTCAGCCCTTGTAATTCTCTTCTCTGTTGTTCTGTAGTTACATTAAAATGTAGATATAATAAAAATATAGTTAATTAGATTCAGATTGGCAATATAATTGGTGGCTATTAAAACACTGATATATTAACATTTTCACAGTAAGATTGTAAATTTGTACCTGGTATTGTTAATGCTCAATTATTATGTTGTCTTTAATTTTAAAAAATTTGTGAAGTCACAGATATTTTTTGAAACATGAGAAATCCTCCGTTATTTAGAAACTAACTTTTTATGATATCTAAATTATTACAGACTTCTCAAAATGTTCTAACTTCTAGTGAAATGGTTATATTATATTAACCAAAATTTGTATTAACCACATTACTATTTTCAGAATACTTCCAATTATATATGGAATTTTAAAGTTAAAAATATATGCTCAATTAAATATGTATTTATACAAAATAGCAGATGTAAGCATATATGAACATAAATATATTACACTGAAAATTAGGAAATAATACACATTCAGCAGCATGGCTGCCTTGGAAAAGATAGACAAAAACACCTTTTAGAAAACATACAACTAAGTTTAAAATTACAAATAAAATTGACACCAAACTGATTCACAACAATTTTAAAAATAGAACTCTTCTATGTTTGCTATGAAAGATTTGGTATATAAATTATTGGGATGGAAACTTTATAAACTGTCTTAAATGAGATACTATATTTATAAATCTCAAAAATGCTTATATCACATCTAACTGCAACGTGATGGTATGGGGAAAATGTAACTCAAAGGTCAGAGTAAAGTAAAGGAAAGCAACAATGAATGAAAAAAAGAAGGAATTCAGATTTATTTCACCCAAGTCAATACCTCTGTCTGCAGATTTCTTTCATGTTGCCATCATAACTTTGAATGTCTGATGCAGAGAAATATTACTCTGGCCTTGTAATTATGAGATCTGTGAAACACCCACCCCATGGTATAACCTTGGAGAGTGACTGAATCTTTCTAGACCTGGAACAGATGACATTTATGATCTGATTCAGCTTTAACATTCTATTATATCTAATCCTTTATGTGAAGATTCATCTTAGCCACATTTCTCTACACACAGAAACTAAATGACTGTTCGCTTTCAGGAAACCTGACCTTTTTTTTTTTTGGAAGGCAGAGATTACTAATTTGACTTTTCCTTGCCAAAAGATGCTCATGATCCACATTCTTTGATTACACTGTCAGGTAAATCACCACACAGTCAGTAACAAGGAAAACTCTTCATCCAGAGTGGCATAAAGTCAGCATCAACAGATTGATGTGAGTGAAGAAGAAGAATAAGGACCTGACCTTATCTTTGGTCATGTGAAAATAAGAAGTAGACCACAAATTTAAATATCAGGGGTAATTTTTTCTGTTAGGGATGAAGGATATAATGAAAGTTTGAGAACATTTTAATAGTATGATCTTTATCACATAGCATGATGAAGTAGCCTCATTAACTATTAGCCTTATGCTTTCCAATTCATCACCATTTCCTAGTTTTTTAATGAATTTCCTATAGATAAGGTAGTTTTTGTTTTTAGTAATTGTGAAAGGCCTAAGATCTTGGCCTTCTTGCAAGCTGCCTAGTTAGCCTCCAAGCTTTCATAGAAGCTGGCAAAGTCATGGAAGCTTCTGGGCACAGCAGGCATCATGAGCTTCATGTTCACATGGGTTCCCCTCGTCCGCTCTCAAGCCCAAAAATAATGCAGACTACGGCAGCTTGATGGGTGCTTGCCCTGCATCAGTATAACATCCGAGAAACTCAGGCTGAGCAGCCCCCAGTCTGATATAATGGACGGCTCTCAGGCCTGCCCAGCCCTTGCCGTGGAGGGAGACATCCTGGAAGCACAAACCCTGCTGCTTGCTTAAAGCACAAATAGGAACACAAGACACCCATGAATTTTCTCTCAAAAGTCCCCCAAATGTCATTCAATGGTCAGAGTAAAGGAAAGGAAAGAAGCAATGAATGAAAACAAAAGGAAATTAGAAAATTTTCCTCGATTTAGTTCTTTATTTTATTTATTTATTTATTTTTTATTTATTAAATCATAGCTTTGTACATTAGTGCAATCATGGGGTACAGTGTGCGGGTTTCATATACAATCTGAAATATTTTCATCCAACTGTTCAACATAACCTTCATGGGATTTTCTCGTTTATTGTGTAAAAACATTTGTGTTCTGCATTTAGTAGGTTTCACCTGTCCCTTCTAAGATGCACCATAAGTGTGATCCCACCATTTACCCTCTCTCCACCCACCCTCCCTTTTTCTCCCTTACCCTTTTCCCCATTTTCTTGTGCTATAATTGGGTTATAACCTTCATATGAAAGCTATCATATGAATGCACCCAGATTCTTGAAACAGACCTTATTTAGTCTGAGCAATATGATATCCTATAACACCATGATAACAGGGGACTTTATTACCCCTCTCTCAGAACTGGATAGATCCTCCAAGCAGAATTAAACAACTGTGCTTGATAGATTGATATAGAACACTCCATCCCAAAGATAAAGAATATACATTCTTCTCATTATCCCATGGAACAGTCTCCAAAACTGATCATATCCTGGAACACAAAACAAACCTCAACAGAATCAAAAGAATTGAAATTTTACCTTGCAGCTTCTCAGACCACAAGGCACTAAAAGTGGCATTCAACTCTAACAAAAACATTCATCCTCACACAAAGGGATGGAAGTTAAACAATCTTATGCTGATTAACAGTTGGGTGCAAGAAGAAATAAAAAAAGGAAATCATTAACTTCCTTGAGCACAACAAGTTACCAAAACCTGTGGGATACAGCAAAAGCAGTCCTGAGAGGAAAATTTATTGCTTTAGAAGCCTGCATGGGAAAAACAGAAAGAGAGTACATTAGCAAATTCACAAGCCATCTTATGGAATTGGAAAAAGAAGAACAATCTAAGTCTAAACCCAGAAGAAGAAAAGAAATATCCAAAATTAAATCAGAGATTAATGAAATTGAAAACGAAAAAATCATTTGGAAAATTAATGAAACAAGGAGTTAGTTTTTTGAAAAGATAAATAAAATAGACGAACCTTTGGCCAGACTAACTAGAAATAAAAAATTAAAATCTTTAGTTATTCAATCAAAAATGATATAGGGGAAATAACAACTGATGTCACAGAAATACAAGAGATTATCTCTGAATACTACCAGAAACTTTATGCCCAGAAATTTGACAATGTGAAATAAATGGATCAATATTTGGAATCACACCTTCTCCCTAGACTTAACCCAGATGAATTGATCTCCTGAACAGACCAATTTTAAGCACTGAGATCAAAGAAACTATAAAAAATTTCCCAAGAAAAAAATACCAGGTCTTGATGGCTTCACACCACAATTCTATCAAACCTTCAAGAGAAGCTTATTCCCATATTGCAGAAATCATTCCAGAAAATTGAGGAGGAAGGAATCTTCCCCAATGCATTCTATGAAGCAAACATCACCCTGATACCAAAACCAGGAAAAGACTCAGCTAAAAAGGAGAATTTCAGACCAATTTCACTAATGAATGTACATGCAAAAATTCTCAACAAAATCCTAGCCAATAGATTACAGCTTATCATCAAAAAAGTCATACATCAGGTGGCACCTGTGGCTCATCAAGTAGGACGCCAGCCCCATACACCGAAGGTGGTGGGTTCAAACCAGGCCTCAGCTGAACTGCAAAAAACAGAAAAATAGCTGGGCATTGTTGTGGGCACCTGTAGTCCCGGCTACTCGGGAGGCTGAGGCAAGAAAATTGCCTAAGCCCAGGAGTTGGAGGTTGCTGTGAGCTGTGTGATGCCACCGCACTCTACCGAGGGTGATAAAGTGAGACTCTGTCTCTACAAAAAAAAAAAAAAAGCAAGGAGGCGACCAGGGTGGGATCTGATTAGTCAGGAAAGGCTTCTGAAGCCATTACGAAATAATGGACAAGAACTGGCTAAGAAAGCACCTGAA